>PVJS01023834.1:6921-29362 GCA_004027185.1 Glis glis
CCCCGAAAAAAAAAAAAAAAAAAAAAAAAAAAAACCCACTTGTGAGGCTGAGATAGGATTATAGGTTTCAGGCCAACATGAAAAATTATGTTTCTTAGCAAAATTATGTTTCTAAATAAAAAATAAAATAGGGCTAGGGGTGTAACTCAGAGGTAGAACCCCCTCTGGGTTCAATCCCTAATACCACAAGAAAAAACAAAGAAAAAAGAAAAGTTAAAATTGGTGGTGGCACACGCCTGTAATCCCAGTACTTGGAAGGGTGACACAGGAGGATCATAAGTTTGAGGCTATCCTGGGTAGCTTAGTGGGACCCTGTTTCAAAATAAAACATAAAAAGGGCTAGGGGTAAGGGCTAGGGGTGCCAGGTGTGGTGGTGCATGCTTGTAATCCCAATACTTGGCTTGAGACAGGAGGCTGAGACAGGAGGATCATAGGTTCGTGGCCAGCCTCAGCTACTTAGTGAGGCCCTCCACAACTCAGTGAGACCCTGTTTCAAAATAAATAATAAAAAATAGGGCTGGGGGTGGAGCTCAGAGGTAGAAACCCCCTGGGTTTAATCCCCTCTATCACACACACACACACAAAAGAAAGCTCCAGGTTTCTTGTTGTTTTTAAAAACCAAGAGACCTAGTCCCATGGGGTCCACCTTCCCAGGCAGCAGCAGCGCCCCAGAGCTTCTGCGTGGGTTTGCGCCACACCCACTCCACCACCACTGCCTTTTCTACCCAGTCCACTTCGCTGGCTCCATTGTCACCGCGGCCATCAGCACCTGAGCTCATGACTCCTGTGCAAACACGACCTTTTGCTTGGCAAGGAGGTTCACGAAGGGAGCTGTGTGAGCGGAGACGTGGGTCCCTAGACGTGCTGAAGGAGAGACCCGCACTGGACCCCGCTGCGCACCGCCCTCCACCCAGCCTCCGCTGCACACCTGACGTCTTTGCCCACGGTCATCGATGCAATCACTTTCTTTACCGCCTCCTTCTTCTTCTCCTTTTTGTCACTGTTGAGCTCTGCCTTCAGCTCGAAGATCTCCCCTAAGGAAAGCAGGCATGAGCGACGCACCCCCACCCATCCAGGGGGCGAGTCCCTGGCCCCACCTTCCCAAGAGCTGGAGAGAGGCAGAGGGCGGCTTTAGGCCACTGGCCTCGGGAGACAGGCAAAGTGAGGATGGACAGTTACTGAGATGGAAGGTTGGGGCCACACTGCACTGAAGCGATAGAAACCGTGGAGGCTTCAAAGGTCCTGGGGGAGACAAAGGGCATGCAGGCAGGGCCCGCTCTGCTCAGCAGAGGAAACAAGCACCCAGTGACCTAACTCCACAGGGGCCCTCAGGGCGGTGCTCAGGATGACAGGGAGAGGGCCGCGTTCACTCGAGCCCACACGTAGGCTTTTCCTAGAACCTCGAGTTCAAACAGCTTGCTCAGGGTTTCACTTCCTGAACCACAAGTGGGTGCTTAGCATGGAAAATGGGAATTCAGCTGCCCCACAAAGGCTCCAGCATGTCGTAAATGATTCTTAAGAACTTGATGCAGGAGCCAGGCGTGGTGGCGCATGCTTGTAATCCCAGTACTTGGGAAGCTGAGACAGGAGGATCCGAGTTCTCGGCCAGCCTGAGCTACTTAATGAGGCCCTCTGCAACTTAGTGAGACCTTGTTTCAAAATAAAGAACAAAAATAGGGCTGAGGGTGTAGCTCACAGGTAGAATGCCCCTGGGTTCAATCCCCAGTACCACACACACAAAAAAAAGAACTTGATGGAGGTGGACGTGGTAGCACACGCCTATAATCCCAGTACTTGGGAGGCTAAAACAGGAGGCTCGAAGGTTTGTGGCCAGCCTCAGCAACTTGGTGAGACCCTGTTTCAAAATAAAAAATAAAATAGGGCTGGGGGTGTAGCTCAGAAGTAGAATGCCCCTGAGTTCAATCCCTAGCACAAAAAAAAAAAAAAAGAACTTCATGGCCAGGCATGGTCATGCACACCTGTAATCCCAGTTCTTGGGAGGCTGAGACGGGAGAATCACAGGTTTGAGACCAGCATTGGTAGCTTAGCAAGACCCTGTTTCAAAACAAAAAGGGACCGGGCAGTGGTGCACGCCTGTAATCCTAGTACCTGGGAGGCTGAGACAGGAGGATTGCAGGTTCGAGTACAGCCTCAGCAAGTAGTGAGGCTCTCATCAACCTAGAGAGACTCTGTTTCAAAATAAAAATAAAATAGGGCTGGGAATGTAGCTCAGAGGTAGGATGCCCCTGGGTCCAATCCCCAGAACCACACACACACACACAAACCCAAAAAACAAACAGGGCTGGGAGTAGAGCTCAGTGGTAGAATCCCCCTGGGTTCAATCCCAGTAGTCCCCCCCCACCCAAAAAAAAGGAAGTTGATGATGTGGAAAAAGGAAAGGAGGAAGTAGGCTTGTTCCGGACCTGCCGTGGTGAGCTGGTCAGGGCCTAGCTGGTGCTACACTCACTCTTCTCATTTCACCTTCAGGCCAACTCCGCATTTACTCCCATTTTATAGATGAACAAACTCAGGCTGTAAGAGGCCCAGTAACTTATAGCAGCAGGTGATGGGGCCCAAGATTCAAAGCCAGGTCTACCCCTCCGAAGCCCGTGCTCTGAATGCCTATGCTCGGGCCTACCCAGGACACTCCTTCGGGTCTCTGAGCCTGTTTCCTCACCTGTCCTCTCTCCCTTGGCTGAGGTGCTGAATTCTCTCATTTAATAGTCCAATGTGAAATGCTCCGGGCACTCTGTGTTAAGGGTGGCTGCTGTGGCTATTAATTTGCCACATGACCTCTACCTTTATTTACTTATTTTTCTTGATAGTAGGGATTGAACCCAGGGGCATTCTACCTCCAAGCTTCATCCTCAGCCCTTTTTATATTTATTTATTTATTTATTTATTTATTTATTTATTTATTTATTTATTGCGGTACTAGGGATTGAACCCAGGGGCATTCTACCTCCGAGCTACACCCCCAGCCCTATTTTTTATTCTTTATTTGGAAACAGGGTCTCACTAAGTTGCAGAGGGTGTCACTAAGTAGCTGAGGCTGGCCGCGAACCCGGATCCTCCAGTCTCAGCCTCCCAAGTACTGGATTACAAGCATGCGCCACCACACCCGGCCCTTTTTATTTTTTTTTTTTTGAAATAGAGGCTGACTAGGTTGCTGACAGTCTCACTATGTTGCAGGGGCTGGCCTCGAACCTGTGATCCTCCTGTCTCGGTCTCCCAAGTATTGTAATTGCAGACATGTGCATCCTGCCGCATGATCCTCTACTTTTAGATTCTTCTTTTATAGAGTAAGAGCCTTGAACTCCCTTTTCAAGTTACTTGGGGTGGAAGTGAAGTGGGGGGAATGCTAAGAAAGTTCTAGATGGACTTATAATGACAAAAAGGAAAACAAAGCCGGGCGAGCTGGTGCACATCTGTAATCCCAGTACTTTGGGAGGCGGAGACCGGAGGATCCGAGTTCGCGGCCAACCTCAGCGCGCATGCGCGATTTATCTCTCTCCTCTCTCCTCCCCCCTCTCTCCCCCTGTCTCTCTCTCTACTTAGTGAGGCCCTCTGCAACTTCGTGAGACCCGGTTTCAAAAATAAAGCATAAAAAAATAGGGCCGGGGGCGTAGCGCGGAGGTAGAACACCCCTGCGTTCAATCCCCGGTACCGCAAAAAAAAAAAAAAAAAAAAAGTAAAATAGGGCTGAGGGTGTAGTTTGGAGGTAGAATGTGCATGGGTTCAATCTCCAATACTAAAAAAAGTGAAAATGAGTAGGTTTTCATCATGACTGAACAATGAGGTGCTCAGCAAAAAATGTGAGATGAGAGATAGCAAACGTGGAAAAAAAAGAACAATCGCAGCACAGCCATGGGCAAGGCCGTACTGAGGATATTGCTCAATGGAGCCAGGAGGAATCTGCAGATCTTGCAGTTCAAATTTATCATGAACATGTGCCTTTTTCCTGCAAGAGAACAAGGGGACCACGTCTGGTTGCTCTGAGATCCAAGACTATGATGACGCTGACCTTGTACTCCTCTGCAGAGCTGTCCCTGCTTTACTTAGAGCGTGTGGCCATCAATTGAGAGGTCTAGGCCCGAGTCAACCTCATCCCCAAGAAGGCTGGAAGGCTGAACCCCGGATCCATCTGCTTCTGAAATGCTTCCCTTCTCTAACGGCCCCCAGTGCAGGCAGTCACCAGGCCTACATTTCTTGCTCTCCCAAAGCTAACCAGGTCTCATCAGAGCTATGGTCCTGGTCCCCTGCCTCCCTCCAGCTTCCCTCCTTTCAATCTTTTTTTTTTTTTGCGGTACTGGGGATTGAACGCAGGGGTGTTCTACCTCCGCGCTACGCCCCCGGCCCTATTTTTTATGCTTTATTTTGAAACCGGGTCTCACGAAGTTGTGGAGGGCCTCACTAAGGAGAGAGAGAGAGAGAGAGAGAGAGAGAGAGGGAGAGAGAGAGCAAGAGCTGAGGCTGGCCGCGAACCTGGATCCTCCGGTCTCCGCCTCCCAAAGTACTGGGATTACAAGCCTGCGCCACCACGCCCGGCCTCCTTTCAATCTTTTATTGGAATCTGTCTCAGACCTTCCCTTGCTTAAAAACCATCATGGGGCTGGGCGTGGTGGCGCACGCTTGTAATCCCAGTACTTGGAAGGCTGAGACAGGAGGATCGCAGGTTCAAGACCAGCCTCAGCAACCTAGTAAGACACTTTCAAAACAAAAAATGAAAAGGGCTGGGGGTGTAGCTCTGATGTAGAATGCCTCTGGGTTCAATCCCTAGTACCACAAAAACAATGATGTTAGATTCAAGATAAAACCCAGGTATCTCTCTCTTTTTTTTTTGGTGTGGTACTAGGGATTGAACTCAGGGGCATTCTATCTCTAAGCTATATTCCCAACCCTATTTTATTTTATTTTTTATTTTTTTGCAGTACTGGAGATTGAACCCAGGGGCATTTTACCTCCGAGCTACACCCCCAGTCCTATTTTTATTCTTTATTTTGAAACAGGGTCTCACTAAGTTGCAGAGGGCCTCACTAAGTAGCTGAGGCTGTCTGCGAACCTGCAATCCTCCTGTCTCAGCCTCCCAAATACTGGGATTATAAGCGTGCATCACCATGCCTGGCTTATTTTTTATTCTGAAACAGGGTCTCACTAAGTTATTGTATGCTATCCTCGAACCTGCGATCCTCCTATCTCAGCCTCCCAAGTACTGGTATACAGGCGTGTGCCACCACGCCCAACCAGGCATCTCTCTTTGAACACTCTCCCCAAAAGGAAACCCCACTACTAACACTCTAATACACTCAGCAGTGAATTCAGCCCCAGCATGGTGAGCCAGGCTGGGCTCCACCTGCTCCGTGAGCCTCTCCTGCCTCTTCTTGCATCACACTCCTCTGTAATCTGTGCTGTGTTTTTCCTTTCCCAGATGAATCAAGGGGACAGTACTCACTCACTCTCCCTACCACACCCCCTCGACCTGGGTAGCTCCACCTGGAGTTCTCCCACAGCCCCCTGTACCCACTACCCTTTTTTTGTTGTTACTGGGGATTGATCCCAGGGGCGTTCTACCTTCAAGCTACACCTCCCACCCCTTTTATGTTTTTATTTTGAAACATGGTCTTGCTAAATTGCTGAGGCTGGCCTTGCACCTGTAATCCTCCTGTCTCAGCCTCCCAAGTACTGGGATTACAGGTGTGCGCCACCACGCCCAGCCTCAGTACCCTTTACTGTGACTGCTATTTAAGACTGCCTTCCCAGCTCAAGCTCAAGCAAAGGCAGGTCAGATACTCTGCCTGTCTCTTCCACTGAATATGGTAGGTGCTCAATAAAAAGGAGGTGGAACTAGGCATGGTGCAGCAAGCCTATAGTGCCAGCTACTTGGGAGGCTGAGGCAAGAGGATTGCTTGAGCTCAGGAGTTTGAGTCTAGCCTGAGAAACATAGTGAGACCCCATCTCTTAAAAACAAAACGAAACAAGGGGCCAATAACAAAGCGTGTGCTGAGAGACAGACTTTAGGACTTGGCTTGGCTGATTCAACAAGAGACTCTCTAGCTGGGCGTGGTGGCACACGCTTGTAATCCCAGTACTTTGGGAGGCGGAGACCGGAGGATCCGGGTTCACGGCCAGCCTCAGTTCTCTCTCTCTCTCTCTCTCTCTCTCTCTCTCCCTAGTGAGGCCTTCCGCAACTTCGTGAGACCCGGTTTCAAAATAAAGCATAAAAAAAATAGGGCTGGGGGTGTAGCGCGGAAGTAGAACACCCCTGGGTTCAATCCACGGAACCACAAAAAAAAAAAAAAACAACAACAACAACAAAAAAACGAGACTCTTTCCATCTGGTCCGCAGGTACATGTCAATCTCACTTGGAAGGAAGGATGGGGGAAGGAAGGATGGGGGAAGGAAGGGCTGGCCAGAGAGACGCTTACAGGGTTAAAGCATACTTGCCAGCTACGACAACATCCTTCATTTCCTTATAAGCAGGAAAAAAACCTGACATCCCCATTGACATAGCCTAGCTTAGCAAATTTCTGTGTAGCAGCTCAACTGACTTAATACTATGTCATTAGAACTGTTGGGAAATGTTTATGATAATGTCACATGAAAAACAAGATGAGAACTCAGACTGCAACCCTAAAAAACACATGCCCATAGATAAGAACCAGACACACAAGCTCATGCATGCACGCGCGCACACACACACACACTCACTCAGTGGGACAGCTGATAGGATTGTGTTTTCTTATCTCCAGGAAAAAAACATAGTATTTAACTATTTTAAGCCATGGAGAACAAAAAGCCATGGAGAATAGAGCATTGGAGCTAATGCTCTTCCTTCCTGAGTTCTAAAAGGAGCAATCAGCTTCTTACACCATCAGCAGTTCAACTTTCTGGATCCACAAGGTAGAGTCCCACCAGGGCCTCCAGGCCTCCAGCTCACCCCCGCTCCCCACGTCTCCCCAGACAGCACACACAAGGTCAGCAGAGGAAGCGGAGGACAGGCCCGCCATGAAGCATACAATACCTTTCTTGGTCGTAGTGAAATATTTTGAGTCAGTCATTTTGGTCCCTTATCTGTGGCCACACTCTGCAAGACAGAAGAAAGGGGTGACTCTGAGCTGTGTTCCATTCCATTTTCAGTTAGGGTGTGCAGGGGGAGGAGGATCCAGCACACTCGTGGTGGGGGAAGATAGCTACTTATCTCTCTCTCTGTCTTTTTGCAGTACTGGGGATTGAACCCAGGGTCTCTTGTATGTTAGGAAAGCTTTCTACCACTGAGCCACGTCCCCAGCACTTTTTATTTTCTTTTGAGACAGTCTAACTAAACTGCCCAGGCTGGCCTCAATTTGCCATCCTCCTACCTTAGCCTCCTGTCACTGGGATTATAGGCATGCACCACCACATCCTGATAACTGCTTCTCTCTCTCTTTTTTTGATAATAGGGATTGAACCCAATGGCAGTCTACCTCTAAGCTATACCCCAGATCCCCCCACCCCAGTTCTGGGGATTGAATTCAGGGGTGTTTTACCTCTGAGATATAATCCCAGCTCTATTTTTATTTTGAAACGGTCTCACTAAGTTGCTGCGGCTGTCCTCCAATTTGCGATCCTTCAGTCTCAGCCTCCCAAGTACAGGGATTATATGCATGTACCACCACGCCCACCTCCCACAGCCCTTTTTTATTTTTTAAAACAGGGGTGGGGGGGGTCTTAAGCTGGGCTGAGACAGAGGATCACAGGTTCAAGGCCAGCCTCAACAACTTAATGAGACCATCTGCAACTTAGTGAGACCCTGTTTCCAAATAAAAGGATAAAATAGGGCTGGGGGTATAGCTCAGAAGTAAAATGTCCCTGGGTTCCATCCCCAGTACCACCAAAATAAATAAATAAATAAATAAATGAAACAGGGTCTTGCTAAGTTGCTGAGGCTGGCCTCAAACTTGCGATCCTCCTGTCTCAGCTTCCCAAGTACAGGGATTACAGGCATGCACCACCATACCCCACTTATCACTGTTTATCTCTGTAGCTGGTAAAAGAACTGAGACCAGGGCTTGTCAGATTTTGGAGGGTAATTCTGAGGAATCCACGTTTTTGAAGTAATTTCTTCTGCTGCAGCAATTCTACTTGTAGGAATCTCTCTCAAAGAAGTATCTGTAACATTGCATCACTGGAAGTAACTTAAAAGTCCATCAATAAGGGAATAGTTAAGTACTCAAGAAAAGTCCAGAGATTAAAAAGCACTTAATAGTTAATAGTTACAGCAGCCCCTTCCTGAGCTCCCCCTGCCCAGCACAGTTCTACAAGCTTCGCACACGCTTACAGAGACGAGGTTTTTCCTCTCAACTTTTCCCAAGCTTCTTTTTTATGTGTGTGGTACTGGGGATCGAACCCAAGGGTATTCTACCTCTGAGCTACACCCCCAGCCCTATTTTTATTCTTTTTTTTTTTTTTGCAGTACTGGGGATGGAACCCAGGGGCTTTCTACCTCCGAGCTACACCCCCCGCCCTATTTTTTATTCTTTATTTTGAAACCGGGTCTCACTAAGTTGTAGAGGGCCTCAATAAGTAGCTGAGGCTGGCCGCGAACCTGGATCCTCCTGTCTCAGCCTCCCAAGTACTGGGATTACAGGCGTGCACCACCGTGCCCGGCTTCTCCCCAAGCTTCTAAAGCAGTGAGCTGCACACCACCTTTGGACAGGGCCAGGCTCTGCACACTGCACTCTACGTCATTCTCCAGGTCTATCTGGCCAGTTTCCTCAAAGCATCTCTTGGGACATCTCCCAGGGCAAAATTGACAATGCAAAGTACTGTCATAAAGCAACAGAACAAGGAAAGTATCAAAGCTCCCTCGTTCATCCAACAAGCATTTATTGAGCATTTACTATATACCTGAATAGTTCCTCTTTTTCCCCCCTTGCGGTGCTGGGCATCAAGCCCAGGGCCTTGTGCATGCTAGGCAAGTGCTTTACCACTGAGACAAACTCCCAGCCCTCAATAGTTCCTCTTGATCAACAGATAAAATATAAAAGAACCTACCCAGAAGCCAAGTCACCCTGGGTACATGGCAGAGGCTTCTGGGATTGTTCTGAGATTTATTAAGAAGTGATCATTGAGCCGGGCGTGGTGGTGCACACTTGTAATTCCAGTACCTGGGAGGCTGAGATTGGAGGATCCGGGTTCGCGGCCAGCCTCAGCAACTTAGGCCCTTTGCAACTTAGTGAGATCCGGTTTCAAAATAAAGAAAAAAAAAATAGGGCTGGGGGTGTAGCCGGGAGGTAGAATGCCCCTGGGTTCAATCCCTGGTACTGCAAAAACAACAACAACAAAAAAAAGAAGTGATCATTGCCAGATGTCGTGGCGAATGCCTGTAATCCCAGTAGTTGGGAGGCTGAGACAGGAGGATTGCAGGTTCATGGACAGCCTCAGCAAGTAGTGAGACTCTCATCAGCCTAGTGAGACCCTGTTTCTAAATAAAAATAACACAGGGCTGGGGGTGTAGCTTGGAGGTAGACTGCCCCTGGGTTCAATCCTCAGTAACACACACACACACACACACACACACACACACACGTGATCATATTAACACCAGGGTTCTTTTTGTGTGTGTGTTACTGGGGATTGAACCCAGGGACATTCTACTTCTGACACGACAGGTGACGGTGCCACGGATGTGAGGGATCACGGATCACCTGACGGCCTCTGGAAGCCGCCGCAGCTCCTCTCAGCATGACTGTATTTTCCAGGTTCAGCTTGCTCTTACAATAGGGGGCATTGGAGATGTCCCCCTGCTGAGATTTTGTTTCAGTAATCAATGGGAAGCAAGTAAAAACTATCTCCATGTTGCTTTAAGTCCTTTGTGGATACCGTTAGGATACAGGAATAAAGGCTTCGCTGACAAAACAGTATATAGGAACACACACCATTCTACTTTCCTCTTGCTTTGCATTGTTGAAGAGGGACAATGGCCCTTTTCTATGGGAACTGCAGGAAAGACAAGAGACCGCCAGGTCTGATGATGCAAGTCCCAGCAGAGGGGCCTCTACCAAGCCAGTCCTCACAGTATGAGCCAGGGCTGCAGACCCTAGGGAGGACCCACATGGCCTGCCTCACAGCTGTCACCCTCCCCTTCGTGGCCAGCCCAGGCCTCCCATACGGCAAGCAAGCAGCAAGCAAGCGTTCAATTGACAGTTGTTGAAAGAAATGAATAGGACCACTGGAAATCCCAGGGCAGCTCAGCCACTCTCTGACATCTCTGTTATGTAATGAGCCAGCACTGGCTTCCGACAGGAACTTACATGGAACGGGCCCCCACCTGGGCCTGGACACATAAATAAAGCCATCTTATCAGAGAAACCTTACCAACCTAGGGTTTCTTTCTGAAGCTCTGAGAATGAGCAGGTGAGAAGAGGATGGGATTTATGCCATACAATAATGGGCTGCAAGGTTCCAGAAGTCACAGATTTGAGAGTATAACTGGCAAGTGTCCAAAACAGGAAGTACCCTGATGTTCAAGGTTAAGGTGAGTCTAAGAAGATGGATAACTGAAGGCAAAGATGCATAGAAATTAACATACAAAATCCTGTGACTTTACATCTAGAAGGAAATAAAATGAACAAAACAAAATCCACCAGACGGCCACCTTGGGGCTGCACAGGAGTCTTTCTTCTCCAGCAGAAGGGGCTGCCAAGGCTTTCTCTCATCTGCAGACATCACAGGACATCTGGGGGCCCTGGGCTCCCAGGAAATAACCTGCCTGGACAGATCAGAGTTGTATGCACACAACAGGAGGAGAAATCGGTAGAAAAGCTTTTCTTGCTGGGTGTGGTGGCGTATGCTTGTAATCCCAGTAGTTGGGAGGCTGAGACAGGAGGATCACAGGTTCAAGGGCAGCCTCAGCAAGTAGTGAGACACTTACCAACCTTGCAAGACCCTGTTTCAAAATAAAAATAAAACAGGGTTGGGGATATTGCTTGGAGGTAGAATGCCCCCGGGGTTCAATCCGCAGAACCACACACAAAAAAAAAAGAAAAGCTTTTCTGTTTGTGTGTGATGTGTGGTATTGGGGATTGAACCCCGGGGCATTCTCACTGAGTTGCTAAGGGTCTCTCTAATATGTTAAGAAGCCAGATGTGGTGGCACATGCTTAAAATCTCAGAATTTGGGAGGTCGAGACAGGAGAATTGAAGGTTAGAGAACAGCCTCAGCAAGTAGTGAGACTCTCAGCCACCTAGGGAGACCCTATTTCAAAACAAAAAATAAAAACGGCTGGGGGTGCACCTCAGAGGTAGAATGCTCCTGAATTCAATCCCTGGTACCAATAAATAAAAATTGAAAAATTAAGGCTGGCTTTGAACCTGTGATCCTCCTGTCTCAGCCTCCCACATACTAAGATTATAGGATGTGTGTTGTGTGACAGGATCTCCACAAATTGCCTAGGCTGGCAAACTTGCGATCAACCTACCTTAGCCCCCAAGTAGCTGGGATTACAGGTGTGTGCCACTGTGCCTAAGCTTTTTTTTTTTTTTTTTAATGGTGCTGGGGATAGAACCCAGGGCCTCAGACGGGCTAGGAAAGCACTCTTACTATTGAGTTACATCCCCAGCCCATAAGGTAGGTGTGTGTGTGTGGGGGGGTGTGGATGCACACGCGCGGTACTGGGGATTGAATTCAGGAGCATTCTACCACTTATCTATATCCCTAGCCCTTTTATTTTTTATTTTGAAACATGGTCTCACTGAGTTACCATGCACAGACCTTGAACCTGTGATCCTCCTGTCTCAGTCTCCCAAATACTGGATTACAGGCGTGCCCCATGGCACCCAGCATAAGCTTTTTTTTTTTTTGAGGTACTGGAGAATGAACCCAGGATCATTCTGCCTCTGAGCTACACCACCAGACCTATTTTTTTGTTTTTATTTTGAAACAGGGCCTCACTAAGTTATTACAAGCTAGCCTTAAACCTGCAATCCTGTCTCAGACTCCCAAGTACTGGAATTACAGGCGTGCACCACTGTACCTGGCATAAGCTTCTTTCTCTTTCTCCCTTTTTTTTTTATGGTACTGGGGTTTGAACCCAAGGTCATTCTGCCTCTGAGTCAGCCTTATTTTTTTTAATTTTTCCCTTCATTTATTTATTTATTTTGTGGTACTAGGGATTGAACCCAGGGGTATTCTACCTCTGAGCTACACCCCCAGCCCTATTTTATTCTGTTATTTTGAAACAGGATCTCATCCGGTTCGGGCAGTGTCGCTCAGTGGTGTAGCTATGGCTGCAGGTGGCAATGATCTGTGGGCGGGAGACGTGGAGGAAGACACCTCACAGCTTATCTTTCCCAAAGAGTTTGAAACAGCAGAGACACTTCTAAATTCACAAGTTCATATGCCTCAGGAGCATCGGAAACAACAGAACGAGAGTGCAGAGGATGAGCAGGAACTCTCCGGAGTCTTCATGAAAACTCTAACCTACCCAGGCCGTTCAGTTGTTTCGAAAACAGAAAAACCATTGCCAGCGTCCATAGTTTGCTTGCTCTAGAAAAAGCTACGTAAATTTGAGTTGCCCTGTTTGGCCAACCTTTGCCCAGAGATTGCTGAGGAGTCCAAGGCTCTAATCCCAAGCCTGGAGGGACGGTTTGAAGATGAGCTACAGCAGATTCTCGATGATATTCAGACAAAGTGCAGCTTTCAATACTGATCTGCAAATGTCACTCGGCTGCGTGGGAGAACCCTAGACCCAGCACAGCACTACCCTCCCAGGACTGAGTCTGCCTTTACAGGAACTCTGTTGCTGAAGACAGTTAGGCTTTCTTTGGAGAAGACAGCCTGCCTTGGTATTAGTTCAGGCTCTGCTACAAATGTGACTTTTAGACCATGAGGACCAAGGAAATCTTGCAATGGCGCGCCACTAGGAAGGGTGAGGTGGGGTGACGTGGAAGCCACACTAGTCACTGCCTCATACTGTGGTTTTAGGAGCCCCCCCACATTTTTTTATTTGAAAAATTTCAAGTTTTTTATTTCAACATGTTTGTAGCTTTTGAAACTAAACTTAAAAAAAAAAGAAACTAAACTAGAACATGGAAAACTTGTATATGGAAAGGAAAGTCTTACCTAGAAGCAAAATGAAGAATTTAACCAGGAAAAAAAGAAAAATAAAAAGAAACAGGATCTCACCAAGTTGCTGAGGCTGGCCATGAACCTGCAATCATCCTGTCTCAGCCTCCCAAGTACTAGGATTACAAGCATAAACCACCAAGCCTGGCTTTTATTTTTTATTTTGAAACAGTGTCTCACTAAGTTCCTGGCCTTGCTGAGGCTGGCCATGAACCTGTGATCATCCTCTCTCAGCCTCCCAAGTACTAGGATTACAGGTGTGTGCCACCATGCCTGGCTAATTTTCTCTCTCTCTCTCTCTCTCTTTTTATTTATTATTTTTTTTTTTTGGTGTGGTACTGGGGATTGAACCCAGGGGCATTCTACCTCTGAGCTACACCCCCAGCCCTATTTTATTTTTATTTTGAAACAGGGTCTCGCTAGGTTGATGAGAGTCTCACTACTTGCTGAGGCTGTTCTTGAACCTGCGATCCTTCTGTCTCAGCCTCCCAAGTACTGGGATTACAAATGTGCACCACCACACCTGGCTAAGTTTCTCTTTTTATTTTTATTTATTTATTTATTTATTCATTCATTCATTCATTCATTCATTCATTTATTTATTTTTGCGGTACCGGGGATGGAACCCAGGGGCATTCTACTTCCGAACTACACCCCCAGCCCTATTTTTTATTCTTTATTTTGAAACAGTCTTACTAAGTTGCAGAGGGCCTCACTAAGTAGCTGAGGCTGGCCGCGAACCGGGATCCTCCAGTCTCAGCCTCCCAAGTACTGGGGTTATAAGCGTGTACCACCACACCCAGCTTAGGTTTCTCTTTTTGATGACTAAAAGGATAGAATCTGATATGAGGGCATGCACCTATAGTCTCAGCTCCTTGGGAAGGTGAGGCAGGAGGATGGGTTAGACCCAGGAGTTGCCAGCTAGCCTGGCAACACAGTAAACCCTGTCTCAAATAAAATAAAAATAACTGGGCTTGGTGGCACATGCCTATAATCCCAGTACTTGGGAGGCTGAAACATGAGGATCACAGGTTTGAGGCCAGCCTCAGCAATTCAGCAAGACCCTGTTTCAAAATAAAAAAATGCAAAAAGGACTGGGGGTATAGCTTGGAGGTAGACTGCCCCTGGGTTCAACCCCCCCCCAGTACTACAAGGTAAATAAATTAATAAAATAAAATAAAAATTAGAGTGCTCATAGGCCCCCAGCTGAGCTTTGGATGATGCTTCTTTTTACAGGTACTAAGCAACTAGCCACTCAGAAACCTGAGCTGCTCCCCAGCTCCCACTGCTGCAGTACTTCTCAGATCCCTCTGCAGAGGGCCCAGGGGGACTAATGGTGCAGAAACGGTTCCCTCTGCAGTGGGTCATATACAGGAAACCAGAGGAGGAAGAGAATGCCGGGGAAAGTGACAACGCTTTGGAAAGCCACCCCAAAGCACAAACTGAAAAAACCAAAACAGCTCACTCCACTATGGAAGCTCACCCACAGCTTGATGGTCTGCCGTGGAAGGCGATCTCCTCGTCCTTTCTCTGTTGCGAGCCTCCTCGCAGCAGTACAGGTCCTGTGGTTGCCTCTTGGATACCGGTGCAAGAGAGATTTTTGCATCCTCTCAGCAGGAATGGAAAAACCCTACAGTTCCATGCTGAAGGAACTGGGACTTACGGATGCCAGGGGAAAGATGCGCTTCCTGGTGCTGCCCAGCTGTCCCCGTAGGTTGCACCCCTACCCCATGGAGGCCAAAGGGGCTAAGACCTTGTTCTCTGACTAATCTGATCAGGTACATGAGCCACATTTGAAAGCAGGATGGCCAATCTGGGCAAGAAAAAGCTCAGGGTTGGATTCTGTCGTTGGAAGTGGCAGGGCACATTTAAAAAGGCAGTAATTAGAGCCGGGCGTGGTGGCGCACGCTTGTAATCCCAGTACTTGGGAGGTGGACACCGGAGAATCCGGGTTCGTGGCCAGCCTCAGCGCTCGCGCTCTCTCTCTCTCTCTCTCCTTGTCTCTCCCCCTTTCTCTCTCTCTACCTAGTGAGGCCCTCTGCAACTTTGTGAGACCCGGTTTCAAAATAAAGTATAAAAAAATAGGGCCGGGGGTGTAGCTCAGAGGTAGAACGCCCCTGGGTTCAATCCCCAGTACCGCAAAAAAATAAAAAAATAAAAAATAAAAAAAAATAAAAAGGCAGTAATTAAAGGGGATTTTTGGTTAGAACCTGCTTAGGGCAATGCAATGAATCACTTGTGCTAAGGAGACAGCATTCTGGGCTGGGATCCCCTCCAATTTTGGCATTTATAGGCTAAGGAATGCCTCGAGGGGATGGCACAGTCAAAATTAAAAGAGGGGCGCCCCTGGAACAACTGGATTTTCCCTTAGGATCCTCTTGTCTCCACCTCAAGTCTACCTTCCCACACCCACAGGAGATTATGGCTTTGAAGCCACGTCCCAAAGCCAGTTCCTGTTAACCTCAATTTTTAGACTTGGAGAAAAGGAACCAAGTAATAAAGCCTGAAATAAAGTTTTCACTTAAAATTTTCTAGAATGATAAAGAAGCCCCTGGTGACAATCACCGACACACTGGCCAGGGACAAAGATGTAATATAATCAAAGAGTGGAAAAACTGGGCCCTAGGGGGGAAAAAAAAGAGGAGGAAAAATATTCATAAAAAATATTCCGGCAGGGTGTGGTGGCGCACGCTTGTAATCCCAGTACTTGGGAGGCGGAGACCGGAGGATTCAGGTTCACGGCCAGACTCAGCTACTTAGTGAGGCCCTCCGCAACTTCGTGAGACCCAGTTTCAAAATAAAGGATCAAAATTAGGGCCGGGGGTGTAGCTCAGAGGTAGAATGCCCCTGGATTCAATCCCTGGTACCACAAAAAAAAAATAAATAAATAAATTCCTATCTATCTGGGCATGGTGGCGCATGTTTGCAATCCCAGTACTTGGGAGGCTGAGACAGGAGGATCGCAGGTTTGTGGCCAGCCTTAGCAATTTAGCGAGGCCATCCACAACTTAGTGAGACCCTGTTTCAAACTAAAAAATAAAAATAGGGCTGGGGGGTGTAGCTCAGAGGTAGAATGGCCCTGGGTTCAATCCCCAGTAGCACACACAAAAAAAATAAATTAAATAAACATAAAAAATAAAATAGGAGCCGGGCGTGGTGGCGCACGCTTGTAATCCCAGTACTTTGGGAGGATCTGGGTTCGCGGCCAACCTCAGCGCGCGCGCATATGCGCGATCTCTCGCTCTCTCTCTCTCTCCTCTCTCCTCTCTCTCTCTACCTAGTGAGGCCCTCCGCAACTTCATGAGACCCGGTTTCAAAATAAAGCATAAAAAAAAAATAGGGCCGGGGGTGTAGGGCAGAGGTAGAACGCCCCTGGGTTCAATCCACAGTACCACAAAAAAATAAAAAAAAATAAAATAGGGCTAGCTGGGCATGGTGGCTTGTAATCCCAGTACTTGGGAGGCTGAGACAGGAGGATCCGGGTTTGCAGCCAGCCTCAGCGACTTTTTTTTTTTTTTGGTAGTACCGGGGATTGAACCCAGGGGCATTCTACCTCCGAGCTACAGCCCTGGCCCCATTTTTTATCCTTTATCTTGAAACCGGGTCTTGCGAAGTTGCGGAGGGCCTCACTAAGTAGCTGAGGCTGGCTGCAAACCCGGATCCTCTGGTCTCAGCCTCCCAAGTACTGGGATTACAAGCGTGCGCCACCATGCCTGGCTCAGCCTCAGCTACTTAGCGAGGCCCTCTGCAACTTACCCGGATCCTCCAGTCTCAGCCTCCCAAGTACTGGGATTACAAGCATGTGCCACCACGCCCAGCTCAGCCTCAGCTACTTAGCGAGGCCCTCTGCAACTTAGTGAGACCCTGTTTCAAAATAAAGAATAAAAAAGAGGGCTGGGGGTGTAGCTCGGAGATAGAATGCCTCTGGGTTCAATCCTCAGTACTGCAAAAAAAATACAGTAAAATAAATAAATAAAATAAAATAGGGCTGGGGGCATAGCTCAGAGGTAGAATACCCCTGGTTGCAACCCGCAGTTCCACACATAAACACACAAAAAAGGTGGGGGGGAATCATTGGGTGTGGTGGTGCACACCTGCAATCCCATTATTGGGCAGCTGAGACAGGAAGAGCGCAGGTTTGAGGCCAGCACACTGTAACTTAGCAAGACTCGATTTCAAAACAGCAAATAAAATAGGGCTGGGAGTGGAACTCAGAGATAGAATACCCCTAGTCCAATGTTCAGTACCACAAAAAAATAAAATAAAACAAAATGGGAAGATCACCACCTGCTGCTCTATGTAGTTCACATTATTTCCTCTGACAGGGGATAATGTGAGAATGAAAGTACATTGACAAAAATAAATGTAAATGGGGGGTCGGGTGTAGTTCAGTGGTAGAGCGCATGCTTCGCATGGGCAAATTCTGGGTTTCATCCCCAGCAAACAAAGCAAACAGAAAGAATAAATGTGAATGCCATAAACATCATGGATTTCATTTATATGAAGCTTTAGAATAAGCAGAAGAGAGCCGGGCATGGTGGTGCACGCTCGTAATCCTAGTACTTAGGAGGCTGAGACAGGAGGATCACAAGTTCGCGGCCAGTCTCAGCTACTTAATGAGGCCCTCCGCAACTTAGTGAGACCCTGTTTCAATATAAAGTATTAAAAAAAAAAGAATAAGCAGAAGAGGCGAAACTAAAGTTATGGTGAGAGAAATGAGATCAGAGGGTGCAGATATGGAAGGGGCCCGAAAGCCCTCTGGGGGTGAAGGGAACGATCTGTCTCCTGGTGGAGATGCTGGCCATTAACCACAAAGCAAAACCCGATGCTGGAGAAGGAAAACGGAAGAATGGAACACTGTATAATCTAGGAGGAAAAAAGTTTTTCTGAGTATGACATAAAACTTAGAAGTCAGCTAGGCGTGGTGGCACACATTTGTAATACCAGTACTTGGGAGGCTGAGACAGGAGGATCGCAGTTTTGCTGCTAGCCTCAGCAACTTAGTGAGGCCCTCCGCAACTTAGTGAGACCCTGTTTCTTTTTTTTTATTTTTTGCAGTACGGGGATTGAACCCAGGGGTGTTCTACCTCCGAGCTACACCCCCGGCCCTATTTTTTATCCTTTATTTTGAAAATGGGTCATACAAGTATGAGCATGGTGGTGCACACCTGTAATCCCAGTACCTGGGAGGCTGACACAGGAGGATCACAGGTTCAAATGAGCAGTAACTTGGCAAGACCCTGTTTCAAAATAAAAATACTAAAAGGTCTGGGAGTGTAGCTCAGTGATAGAGCACCCCTGGGTTTAATCTCCAGTACCATACATACATGCGCTATCTTTTTTTTGTGTGTGTGTGGTTCTGGGGATTGAACTCAGGGGTATTCTACCTTAGAGCTAAACCCCCCAACCCTTTTATTTTTTATTTTGAAACAGGCTCTTGCTATGCTGAGGCTGTCCTAGAATCTGTGATCCTCCTGTCTCAGCCTCCCAAGTGCTGGGATTACAGGTGTGCGCCACCACACCCAGGTCATTTCCATTTTTAAAACATGAATATTAGTACAATATAAATATCTTTTTTTTTTTTTGGTGCTGGGGGTTGAATCCAGGGGCATTCTACCTCCAAGCTATACCCCTAGCCCTATTTTATTTTTTATTTTGAAACAGGGTTTTACTAAGTTGCAGAGGGCCTCACTAAATTGCTTGAGGCTGGCCGTGAACCTGCAATCCTCCTGTCTCAGCCTCCCAAGTACTGGGATTACAAGCATGCGCCACCACACCCAGCTTCACTATTAAACTGTGTTGAGGGCTGGGGGCCCAGAGCCTGGCACTATGCCCACAGCTTCCCTCCTTACCAGGGCCCTTCAGACACCTTCATGGCCCTGTGGCACCGAGTTTGAAAGCCAGTCTACTTGATGACAGCCAGAATACCTCCCACATTTCACACGCTATGACTCTCCACTTGCTGAAGGACTCATTTCCCCACCAACATAGGCTGTTCTTCCCGGGGATCAGATAAGAGGAAGTAGAGTGTGACCATTCTAAGAGCAGGACATGGGACATTTCCAAGGGGACAAAGAGAACGAATTCAGTATACAGCCGGGGCCAGTAAGCCTTATTAGGTCTTCGGTAGGAAGGAAAACAGTAACAAGCCAGAAGGGTAGTGATTTAACTCCCCAAAAAGCCAGACAATGCAGGGGAAGGACTTTCCTCGTCTTAGGGTGCTGACTGTCAGAGCACCCATGCTCTCCAAACAGACGAGAAGCATGAGGTGGCCATGCCAGCACACGCGTGGCACACCGTTGGCATCCAGTGGACCAGTGAGACCAGCCAGGGCAGCAGCTCTAGGAAACGAGGAAAGCGACATTTGACAAGGTTTGACCCCGCTGCCAGGACCCATCTCTGAATGCAAGGCTATTCGAGCCTGGAAAACAGATCTCTGAGGTCTGTGTTGGTGACTTCGCTGTCAAACCCTTTGCTGATGAACAGCTGTTCAGAAACCCGCTTCAAGGAACACAGAGCCCAAGGGCAGTCAAGACAAGGTCAGAAAAGAATAGATAAAAGGGGGTAGGGTGGCGCCACCATTTCTTCACCTGGAACAGGAAAACCATACTCATCAACCCCAGGCTCTGCGCTTTCAGTTCTGTCTCAAGGACAGAGACTGATTCATCTCATAAATAGTCCCAGATTCTTGTGCCATGCCCCATGGAGCTTAGAGTTTGACAGAGATAATGATTTTACTCACCCCTCCTAGCCCAACAGTCTCCTTTTATTTTATTTATTTTTGTGGGGTGCTGGGGATGGAACCCAGGGCCTTGCACATGGAAGGCAAGAGCTCTACGACTGAGCTACATCCCCCAGCCCAACAGCCTTTTAAAAAGTTAAGGGTCGTTAGCCAGGCGTGGTAGCGCACCCTTGTAATCCCAGTATTTGGGAGGGTGAGACAGGAGGATCGCAGGTTCGCAGCCAGCCTCAGCAATTTGTGAGGCCTTCTGCAACCCAGTGAGACTCTGTTTCAAAATAAAGAATAAAACAGGGCTGGGGTATAGCTTGGAGGTAGAACACCCCCTGGGTTCAATCCCCAGTACCACCAAAAAAAAAAGGAAAGGGTCACTGGGTATGGTAGCACATGCTTGTAATCCTGGTACCTGGGAGGCTGAGACAGGAGGATTGCAGATTCACAGTCAGCCTCAGCTACTTAGTGAGGCCCTCTGCAACTTAGCAAGACCCTGTTTCAAAATAAAAATAAGCCGGGCGTGGTGGCGCACGCTTGTAATCCCAGTACTTTGGGAGGCGGAGACCGGAGGATCCGGGTTCGCGGCCAGCCTCAGCTCGCACGTGCGCACGCTCTCTCTCTCTCTCTCTCTCTCTCTCTCTCTCTCTCTACTTAGTGAGGCCCTCCGCAACTTCGTGAGACCCAGTCTCAAAATAAAGTATAAAAAATAGGGCCAGGGGCGTAGCGCGGAGGTAGAATGCCCCTGTGTTCAATCCCCGGTACCGCAAAAAAAAATAAATAAATAAACAAAATAAAAATAAAAATAGGGCTGGGGGTATAGCTCAGAGGTAGAATGCCCCTGGGTTAAAAAATCCCCAGTACCACAAAAACAAATAAATAAATAAAAAATAAAGTTCATTTTACAGGCGGGAAAACAGGTAAGGCCAACTTGAAGATTAAAAGGTGAGTCAGCAGTAGGGAAATCAGATTTCAGACTTTCTCTCTGAGACAATGGGGTTACCCCAAGGGAGGCAGACTTTTTCAAGTCAGTGCAGTAACTATGAGAAAACAAGCCATGTGCTTCGTCAGGCTCGGCATGAAATTCAGAACAAAGGTGGCCATGGTAGTCGTAATGGCCAATGTACAGGCCAGACACTATGTAAAGAGCTTTTCCTTTATTTTTTTTTTGTGTGTGTGGTACTGGGGATGGAACCCAGAGATATCCTACCTCTGAGCTACACCCTCCAGCCCCATATTATTCTTTCATTTTGAAACAGGGTCTCACTAAGTTGTTGAAGGCCTCTCTAAATTGCTGAGGCTGGCCACGATCCTGCGATCCTCCTGTCTCAGGCTCCCCAATACTGGGATTATAGGCATGTGCCACAACGCCCAGCTGTAAAGAGCTTGAAATTTAGTCTTCATAATTATCTGTGAAGATTTTCATAATATCCTAGTTCGCAGATGAGGAAACTGAAGCCCAGAAAAGTCAAGGCTCTTTTTTTGCAGTACTGGGGATTGAACCCAGGGGCATTCTACCTCCGAGCTACACCCCTAGCCCTATTTTTATTCTTTATTTTTGAAACAGAGTCTCACTGAGTTGCAGAGGGCCTCACTAAGTAGCTGAGGCTGGCTGCGAACCTGTGATTGTCTCAGCCTCCCAAGTACTGGGATTACAAGGTGCGCCACCACACCCAGGAGGTCGAGGCATCTGTTTGGAATCACACAGCCTGAAAACGGTGGTGCCAACACTCTCCACCACTGCTGCGTGATGAGGGTACACGTCCTACCCTGTCCAGCAAGCAACTCCTCCTCTCCGGATAAAGCCCTGGCAGGATCACACATGCTTGGGGCCAAGTTGTGAGAATATAATTGTATCTTTTCTGTCAAAGGAGGTAGTTTCACTTAAACGGCCATTTTGTAACCTGGTAGGGACTTACATTCCTTCCCCAAATTAACATCTCTTAAGAGATTACAGGTGGCCGGGCGTCCCAGTACTTTGGGAGGCGGAGACCGGAGGATCCGGGATCGCAGCCAACCTCAGCGCGCATGCACACGCGCGTGCGCGCAATCTCTCTCTCTCTCTCTCTCTCTCTCTCTCTCTCTCTCTCCTTAGTGAGGCCCTCCACAACTTCGTGAGACCCGGTTTCAAAATAAAGTATAAAAAAATAGGGCTGGGGGTGTAGCGCGGAGGTAGAACGCTCCTGCGTTCAATCCCCGGTACCGCAGAAAAAAAAAAAAAAAAAAAAGAGATTACAGGTGTCGACCCTCCCCCATCTTCCTCTGTAGCTCATCGGGAAGAATATGAAGCTGTTAACTCCCGCCAATAGGAATTCAGCGCAGGAGGAGCCTTGCGTTAGGGATATAAGACCCACTGGGTTCTTTGTGAGGTGTGCTCTCTCACACATCTGGGGGCACCCTTTTTTGTAAAAAAGTAAAATCGCCTTGCCAAGCAATTTTCGAACACGTGCCGTTTCTTTAGACGCCTTAAAAAGTTATTTCTAACAATCTCTATTTCTTCATTCACCTTCTACTTTCACTGACTACAGAATTTAAAAATGATGTTACCATTGTTCTCATTTCATAGTACTAAAAGCTTAGGAACTGGTCACCTAAATAGTCAAATG
>PVJS01023835.1:0-29224 GCA_004027185.1 Glis glis
AGAGAGAGAGAGAGAGAGAGCTGAGGCTGGCCGTGAACCCGGATCCTCCGGTCTCTGCCTCCCAAAGTACTGGGATTACAAGCGTGCGCCACCACGCCCAGCAACACCTGATTTTTTAAACCAATGTCTAGTCTATTTTTAAAAAATTTACAGGCTATATGTATAAGATATTTTTTTTGCAGTACTGGGGATTGAACCCAGGGGCATTCTACCTCCAAGTTACACCCACAGCCCTATTTTTTATCCTTTATTTTGAAACAGGGTCTCACTAAGTTGTGGAGGGCTTTACTAAGTAGCTGAGGCTGGCCGCGAACCTGTGATCCTCCTGTCTCAGCCTCCCAAGTACTGGGATTACAAGCGTGTGCCACCACGCCCGGCTCTAACATAATATATTCTAAATGATGTTCTAGGAGAAAAAACAGCCTACGAGGTGGCAGTGATATGTTTCTAAGAGAACAGCTGAAGCACATAAAGTGGTCTTCCGTAAGAGGTATGTAAGGACAAGCAGAACCAGACTCCTCCAGCAAAAGATACTCTTGTTCCAGGTCACCATTGGCTTATCTCCAGAAATCACATTCATTCTTTACCATAACAACTTAAATAACATTTTCCAAAGAAAACTTCATCTGTTTTAACATTTATGCTAGGCCTTCACCTATAAATAACCCTTTTGTTAAAAAAACTATTTGATTTCTTACAAGATAGGTTAGCTTACTTTAATCTTTACCTTTTATTTTCAATGTATATACTTTCTTATTTAATTTTTCAAAGTTTAAGCACACAGATTGTAAATGAATTCTGGCAGCTAATAGCTGTAGGACCCTATTTTAGTCTGTTCCCAATTTAAAAATTTATATTAAATAAATACAGAGCCTCATGCCAGAAAAGGGAAAGGTAGCTGCCTAATTTCATCAATAAGGAACAAACAATTCCTCCCTCAAGAATCTTACAAGCCTTTCCCAGGATGAACCTCAAGAACAAAGATTTCAGCTAACACACCTGCACTTATGAATCCCTTCAAAGCTATCCTGTTGGAGAACTATGCATATATTCCAATTATGCTTGCAATATCCACAAAGGTTTTTGTAAGTCTCTCTTTTGAAAATGTTCCCCATGCCAGAAAAGATGATTTGTCTCATTACTTTACATTCAGTTCAAATGATTTTTTGCTATTACTGAAACACACTCAACACTAAAAAGATAAATACTTTCCACCACTAAATATATTCAAATGATCATTTTGTTGGTTGGAACATACAGTCCTGTTTCAGGAAATCCAGAACTGCAAGATACTTTGTTCTGTAGGAAACAGAAATCTCCAAAAGAGGAGAAGCTGTAATGGTCACTACGTTTAGGTGAGCAGCTGCTGTTGAAAAATTATTTTGCATGCCAATTTTGAGAGGTTCAAAACTCCTATGAATGTATAATCTGGCATATTTGTTAAAAGAAGTCAGACTCATTATTTTAGTTATCCCTTGTGATTAGAAGATGAGGACAAATGGACAATGAGCTCACTGTATGATGAGGCAAGCAAAGTTCAGGGAACTAAACGATGAATTTTCATTTGTATTCTTATCACTGACTTGAAGGGCAGTGCAATTTACCTTCACTCTGTTCCTTCTCCTTCTATCATAGAAGGCCCAGGTTTTCATGGGCCATTTAGTTTTACATTAAGTATCCTCCCCTAACCTTTTAGCGCCAGCATGAATTTTTTTTTTTAAGTATTGGCACAGTTGAATTTAAAACTACTTAAGTGCTGAACATTCCTTTAATATTAGTTAATTTTCAGTTAGGTTAGCTGAAGGATACTCTGGATTATAACTGAAATATAAAAATTCAGAGGCATTAGTAAAACTAGGGTCAACTTTATTGTTTTCTGGAAAAAAATAAAATGGAATTAGCAGGTTTGTTTATTGGAAGTTTAATGAATTATCTATACTAAACAGGGAAGCAACTCTAAAATTTCCAAATGACTATGTATATCAAAGCAGTGTTCTCAAACTTCTACATGGCTTTTCTTCTATACTTTGGTTTAAAAATAAAAACCAAGAACTTACTGATCTGAGTTTTGGGGGTGCATAGGTAAAAAAATCCAAGAATACTTTATGGACCAATGAGTGCTTAATCACAGCTTCTCTGAAAACAAAACAAACAAACAAAAAGGAAATAAAACAAAATATCAGATCTGACGAAACATTCATATAAAGTTAAGCAACCCTGGTTGTCCTAAAATGATCTAAACAAGTAGATATAATTTGTCATAAAATCGATAATATGTTTCAGTAATATTAAGATTAAAAAAAACACATTTAGACTGTAAAACTGATTTACTGTCATCTACAACCAAGGCCACAGTACACATTTCTAGTACCAAATCAGCAAAGATGAAATCATCATTCAAAATATCCTCTACCTCTTTTTTTTTTTTTTTTTTTGCAGTACCAGGGATTAAACCCAGGGGCGTTCTGCCTCCACGCAACACCCCTGGCCCTATTTTTTATACTTTATTTTGAAACCAGGTCTCACGAAGTTGCGGAGGGCCTCACTAAGCAGAGAGAGAGAGAGACAGGGAAAGAGCAAGAGAGAGAGCTGAGGCTGGCCGCGAACCCGGATCCTCTGGTCTCCGCCTCCCAAAATACTGGGATTACAAGTGTGCGCCACCACGCCCGGCCTATCCTCTACCTCTTAAATATAGATATCTATATATTTTTCCCCTGCACTGGACACATGATTAGAAAGCCACACACAGACCTATTTTTTAAATAGCTGTTCTCTTTCTGTCAAGCATCCTTCAAGATGCATTAGTTTCATAAAATGATTTTAGCAGAATCAAAACCTGAACAGAGAGCCAGGAGTGGTGGCGCATGCTTGTAATCCCAGTACTTGGGGAGGCGGAGACCGGAGAATCTGGGTTCGCGGCTAGCCTCAGCTCTCTGTCTCTCTCTCTCTCTCTACTTAGTGAGGCCCTCCGCAACTTCATGAGACCCAGTTTCAAAATAAAGTATAAAAAAATAGGGCCGGGGGTGTAGCGCGGAGGTAGAACGCCCGGGTTCAATCCCCGGTACCACACAAAAAAAAACCCTGAACAGACCAACCAGTGCAAGCAACAGCAAATCGCCTAGAGATCTATGCCCCTTGTGTGACAGTGCGAATTCAGGTGTACAGTGGAGGCTGATATTCCGGCACCAAAGATCTGAATTTCACATGGGAGATCCAAGTAAGCAGCAGAAACGAATGCTGCTTTTATGGACAAAGCACTGTTACGAGTGCTTTGCAAGTATCTCCCCATCTAATCTTCATAAAAATCTATGATGTATGTATGTATTATTATCATTCCAATTTTACAGATATGGAAACTGAGGCATAGAGCCATTAAGCTGTCCAAAGTCACACAGTACTCGGTGGGTAGGGGTGGCAGCAGGAGCCACACTGAAGGCAGTCCAGTCCCAGAAACTCTGCTCCCAACCACTCTGCTAATGGTACCGATGCCAAGGCGACATGCACAGGCTTCTAAGTCTTATAATCCAATTTAAATAGCAGATTATATTTGTGAAATTATTTAATATTCAAGTGTACAATGTAACACTTTATTTGGGAAAGAAATGTTTCTTAAAGTTTATAAACCACTGTTATATGTTACTCTTTTATAGGATACAGTATCAAAGAAAGAGATCTCCTTCTGCACCAAGCATGGTTTCAAACCAATTTTTTTAAACACTTATTTAGGACAGATTAATAACAGAAAGGAAAAAACATCCACCTTTTCTAGGCAAAGGTTATATAAAACTTTCCTCCTCTAAACTTGTTGGGAAAAACAAAAACATCTTTCTTACTTTTGGGCCATTGGAGTTAGGATCTGTTTCATTTCATCCATAATGAGCTCTAATTTTTCTGGCTGTATCTGTAACACTTTGTCCAGAGTTGGGTGATCTGCTGACTGCAACGAAAGAAAAATCAAACCCCACTAAATTTTATCGTTTCCTTCATTTCAGAACAAAGAAAAGCAATTACAGTCACTTTAAATAAGCTTAAGATGTCCCATATTTACATAACTAAAGTCCTGCAGCACATACACTCATGGATAATTCCCAATTATCAGTCTGTACATCTACCAATGTATAGTCATCCTTTGGTACCCACAGAAGGTTGGTTCTTAGAACCTCTATGGATACAAAAAACTGAAGATGCTCAAGTTTGTTATATAAAATGGCATAGCATTTGTATATAAAACCCAGATATATCCTCATGTATACTTTAAATCATCTCTAGATTAGTGAATGTTATACTGTACTAGTTAGGGAATAATGACATGGAAAAAATTCTATACATGTAGAGTACAGATGCAATTTTTTTTCCTTAAATATTGTGGTTGGTTGACTCCTCAAATGCTGAACCCGCAGATATGGAGGGACAGCTGTACTTAAAAAGTCTGTTATTTATAACCAACCAAGTCAACCAGATAACAGATACTTGCCAAAAACCTAGCATGTGCCTAACCACAAGATCAAATAGTTGGTTCAAAAATCCCTGGTGCCCTGTGTTTTGTAATTAGCTAGATTTTCCTAAAGTGAAGTGTTACAAAAGAAACAGAGTAACGAGTTCAACTCAGGAACGGGGGCTGATTAATGGAGGCAACTCAGTAATCAATCCATATTGTTTAAGATAAACATGTATGTTAATGTACCATCGTTTAAAAGTAGATTCTCTAACTTTCCTAGTCCCATTACTGGCCGGTCTCAGATTCAATCCCTATATTCTATCCAATGTGAGGTCTCTGTACTCCTCCCTCTCCAGATATAATTGGAGAAGGGTAATGACAAAACATAGGAGAAGGTAACAACAGGAAATCCAATGTACTTCTGCCAGAGCTGGCTAGGGAGGTGGTTAAAAAGCTTAGCTAACTATTAAAAGAGTGTTTGACCTCAATCTGACTTAGAAGTACTGAGGCATTACCTACAGAGCACACGTGAGGGAGTAACAAAAGTAGTTTGAAGGGAATTTAAACATAATGTTCTGGAAGAAAGAGAAATGTTAAGTATGATCACTTGCTTACTGTATTAGAGACAAAATAATGTAAGAGAATAAAAGATTTGAGATGGTCTCTTAAAGGACCAGCCAAAGTAAAAATACATTCTGAAAACTCGGCATTGAAAGTTAAGGAAATACACTAGAAAAACCTGTCTGGAAATGTCACCTTGTAAAGTTGAAACGTGTTCCCGTAGAGCTCCTCTGTCAGCATGTTCCTCTGCTCCAAAATGGCTTTGTCATTGTACGCATACTCCACGATGGCTGATGCTTCTGCGTGCCGCAGCATCTTCCTCACGTGGCCTTTAAAGCTCCTGATTATCTCTGCAATCTGTGGTTTACTTCTAAACACAGCATGATCATGGAAAAAAATAAAGGTTAAAAGGAGAAAGCTGTGTGACAATAAAACATAATTTACTTCCCCTGAGACCAACTTACCAACATGGGTATGTATGTGGGGAGGAGGATTTCCTACAGAGAAAAGCTTATGCATAGGAAAGTCAAATCACCTTGTATTTCTACTTCAAGCTTTAAGTGACTTAGTAGCCAGCTTATTAGGTTTGTAACCCGGCTCAAACGACCCTGAGCAAGTTATTTAACCTCTTTGGGTCTTGGTCTCTTCATTTATACAATAGGAATAAGGTTGCTTTAAGGATTAAAAGAGATAAGAAGAATAAAGAACTGTAGCACGTTGTAAGTGCCCAATAAATGTCCATTCCTATTAAACTGTTGAGCTTTAAAAAAATTAGAGTAGGGGAAAAGAGAAGGTAAAGTCAAAGGTGAAGGGAAATAGGTATAAAACACATTCTAGGAATCTTTTTTTTTTATGAATTGGAACCAGGGGTATCCTATCTCCAAGCCACACCCCCAGCCCTTTTTATTTTTTCTTTTGGAACAGAGTCTCGTTTAGTTGCTGAAGCTGGCCTCAAACCTGTGATAATTACTTTTTCAGCCTCCCAAGTACTGGGATTACAGGCATGTGCGACTGTACCTGACTTCTAGGAATTTCTTTGAAAACAGGATTTATCCTAAAATAAGCAGCTGATAAAACAGCCAGAAATACATGTTTAAAAATATTTTGTTAATCATATATAGTCTACCCTTTTTTGTTGGTGGTTGGCACATTCTGGCACATTACTACACTCAAGATTGGTCAAGACAGCACCAACTGCACCTAATTGAGGAAATCCTCCCATCTTGACATTTTCTAACCCACTAATGAGTTTACTCATCTGTCCCTCCCAATGCTCTACTCTTTAAATATTGCTAATTTATTGCAAGTTAATTATTCCATTTCTCTTCTTAGGGAGCTTCAAGATACAAATACATGCCATTAAGAATGGGGAAAGCAATACGATAATTTTACATTAATTTTAGTAACTTTTCCTCGTGATACACCCCAGAAAAGTCAGCAGCATCTGTGGAGGGGCATCGCTATGACCAGACTAAGTAACACTCGGGTACAGATGAAATCTATGACTCAAACAACGAGGAAAAAAATGAAAGCTTATAAATAATACAACTCACCCATACATGAGAAATTTCTTAACAATATTTCTGGAATATTTGGCTTTACTTAATTCAACTAAATCACCTGTAAAACAAAATACAATGATTTGATATCCTCATTTGAGTTTTCCAGAAACAAGAGAAAGAGCTAAATAAATGCACGATTCTATAAACATAAGTAACTTTCCATCCCAGGCAAAGAACAAATAAAACCAAAAATGCTCCCGCAGCCACAGACTTATTTCTAGGGGTCTTGAGTATTCCACGGAAAACAAGTGACTCACTACAATAACAATCTTCAATGTGTTACAAATACCTTGCAATTCTTCAAAAGCCTGTTTTCTCTGTTCTTCATTACCATACTGGATATAACACTGGATCACACGAGTTGAATCATGTGCAAATGCAATCTGTAGGGAAAAGTTTGAGCCTTTAGACTGTCTCCAAAGGGCTGCATGTCTTATTGTTTTATTGCTACCTCTGAAAATTTCTTGTTAGTAAAAAAAAAAAAAAAGTTGCATATTCTTGGATAAAAATCAAACTTCGTGAGGAAAACTACTTGTTTTAATTATACAGAACTTCATTTTGAGGTCTAGTGTTGCCTACTGTACTTGCAGGTATAATGAATAATAAAACCAAGGCAAGGATAGATTTAACCAAGTTGCAATATGCCAAAAACACTGGAAACAATGACAAGTTCCTCTGTTATGAATGGCCAACTACCCTACAGTAAGAGTAAGGCAACTTTGTTTAAAATTGCAATGATGACTACATTCTACTTACAGTTTTAATTTTCCCTTGAATCAACTTCTGTAAGTCACTCATCAACTTCACTCTTTTTTCTTTGTCACAATCTTTTCTACAAATGAGAAGAGAGATGAGAAACAGTTTAAGTAAAGAAGTTATTTTAGGCAGCCCATACAACACACGTTCAATACAAAACACCACACCAATATACGTTCACTCGGTTCAGCACACTGGAAGGCAGCAAACCTCTGACATTACAATTACCATTCCAGAGCAGCCAGACAAAAGTAATTTTCTCAGAGGCAGAAACTCATCTCACAAGGTATAATTTTATGCATCACTCTAAATCTTAACAGTCAGAATTTCAGAAGGAAAGAAAATAAGTCTAAAATACCAAATACTTAAGTATCTCAAAACCCAGCTGAGAAGAAATTGTCCTTCATTTTCTGAGAAATCTCTCAGGAAGGATGTCAAATCCTTTCCGACTCTCATATATTTCCATAAACATATCTGACACTATCCTAGTAATTCCACACATTTCTGCAATGGGCAGACATCTGATTCAGACACTGATGCCTCTACTGGGGGGGTATGAATACTCCAAAAAACCCAACTGATACATTTACTTTAGGACACGTCTCTAATTACAAGGCACACTGTTAGTCCTCCACTGTTCCGAAGGGACTAATAGAGATGCCATTCAGTGCATTACCTTCTTAACATCTCCCAAATCTGCTTTGCTCGAACAACGATGTCATAGTTGGTTTTGTCACTGAGCTGCCTGCTTTGCTTCAGTTCTTTCTTCTTCTTTTTGAAGTCATCCCATTTGGGCTTCTTGGCTGCTGATTCTAGATGTTACAGAAATTATTTTCAATTACATTCAACATTCTGAGTGCCGTAAACAAATACAAGTTAGCTAAAAAGGGCAATCACTAATCAGGATCAATATTCATTATAGAAGATAGGAAGGGGAAAATATAATTTTCAATAAACATACTTTATTGCAGTTTCTGAGCAGTTTGTATATTTTAAATTTGTTTAAAACCAATTAATCATTCAATAGTTCTTTATTGATTCTTAATAGGATAACCCAACAAGAAAAAACGTAAAAGGATTATAAAAGCTTTTTGAAAATTTTTAGGCATCTTTTGATTATAAAACAACATTCTACTATAGAACAACTTTAGAACATTAATGTCATTGGACTTTAAGTATAGTTCTGAATGAAAACAAAGAGTCCAAACTAAAACAGGAAAAACAGCCTAACAAATTCACTGTTCAAGGGCTGGGGATGTAGCACAGTGGTAGAGCACTTGCCTAGCATGCATGAGACCCTGTGTTTAATACCCAGCACTGCAAAAATAAAAAGAATAAATAAATTACTGTTCTGAGTGCTATTGTATATTAAGGTTTTTTTTTTTTCTTTTTGGTGGTACTGGGGATTGAACCCAGGGGTGTTCTACTTCTGAGCTAAGCCCCCAGCCCTTTTTATTTTTTGTTTGGAAACAAGGTTTTGCTAGGATGCTAAGAGTCTTGCTATGTTGCTGAGGCTGTCCTCAAACCTGTGATCTTCCTGGCTCAGCCTCTCAGTACTGGGATTACTTTAGAAAGGGAACTTTATCATTCTCCCTCTTTTATGTGGGGAAACAATGGGACTGCACAGTTAATTAAGTGCCTTGTTCAACTACCCAACTATAGTGGTAGAGCCAGGATCCAAATCCGGAGACAACTCTACTGCCTTTTACTTATAACAACACACAATCACATTTCTTTTTCTAAAGAGTGATTCCTTAAAAGTTGATTTTTTTTTGAGGTACTGGGGATTGAACCAGGGGCATTCTACCTCCGAGCTACACCCTCAGTCCTATTTTATTCTTTATTTTGAAACAGGGTCTCACTAAGTTGCAGAGGGCCTCACTAAGTATCTGAGGCTGGCTGCGAACCTGCGATCCTCCTGTCTCAGCCTCCCAAGTACTGGGATTACAAGCGTGCGCCACCACGCCTGGCTTAAAAGTTGGGTATTTTTGTATTATAATATCTCAATGAAGCCAAACAAAGAATACCTTAATAAAGTAGGAATTATTTACCCGAGTATCCTGCAGGAAATCCTTTGGAAATTAGTTATTTCTAAGTATCTCCCTTTCTCTATTACAAAATACACTCATTACAAAAACCAGGAAAATGCAAAAAGAAAAATTCCCCTGTAATGCTAAAGCCTAGGTGTAACCATTGACTATTTCCTTCTTAACCTTTTCCCCATGCAAGTTTTATATTAATCTTTAAAAATTCAAAATCAAGCCTGCATATGTGTAATCCCAGTACTTGCGAGGCTGAGACAGGAGGATCACAAGTTCACTGCCAGCCTCAGCTACTTAGTGAGGCCCTCTGCAGCTTAGTGAGATTCTGTTTTAAAATAAAGAATAAAAAATAGGGCTGGGGGTGTAGCTCAAAGGTAAAATGCCCCTGGATTCAATCTCCAGTGCCACACACACACACAAATTCAGAATCACACTGTCTTTACTCAACATCATTTTCCAAAGAAACTACTCATCAAGAACCTATATTTTTAGGCCGGGCGTGGTGGTGCACGCTTGTAATCCCAGTACTTTGGGAGGCGGAGACCGGAGGATCCGGGTTCGCATCCAACCTCAGCGCGCACGCGCGATCTCTCTTTCCTCTCTCTCTCTCTCTCTCTCTTTTTCTTTACCTAGTGAGGCCCTCCGCAACTTCGTGAGACCCGGTTTCAAAATAAAGCATAAAAAAATAGGGCCGGGGGTGTAGCGCGGAGGTAGAACACCCCTGCGTTCAATCCCCGGTACGGCAAAAAAAAAAAAAAAAAGAACCTATATTTTTAATACTATTGATGCAATGTAATTACACATCATAGTGAGATTCAAAGTGATACAAACATACAAGTACACATATGGCTATATATAATTTGCTACAATGTACATAATTATTCCCCTTATTATTTACTTGTTTATTCCCTGCCTGGTAATACAGAGATTTAGAGGCAATGGAGGGCATGTTTACCATTAATAGTAGAGTGTCATGTACTATATAGCAGAGGATAGTAACTGATCCAGAGCTAATTTAATTTCACAATTATTTGGGTAGTAATGACATGTGCAATGCCAGGTTGCAGTAGGTTGGTCAATTTTTGAGACGACTAGCACCCAGTCTGTTACTCATATAAACATATGAGAAAATAAAATCAAGAGCTCCATTTTAAGATATCAAGAAGATATCTCTCATGGCAAAAGGAACCAGGATCGTGGCATGCCAGGTTTTTAATGTTAGAATGAATGTGTTATATTTCAAATGCAGGTGACAAGGACTCCAGTAGGAAAAGGAAGATTTAGGACATACTTAGATAGGATAGAAAATATAAGATGGAAGAGAAACTAATCGGTGTGGGGGAAGTGCAGAAAAAGGTAAAAATAAGAGGAAAGACAGGGGCTGGAGTGGGAAAGGATCCTGCAGGCCTACCGAGAAACAATGAAACTGCCCTTCTCCTCTCTCCTCACATCCCTGCCTCACGACTGCTGTCCTCTAGTTAACACCCCTTACGCAGAATGAAGAGCGAAGACCAGGGCTAGAGGACTAGACTGCAAAGGCCTCATGGCGGTGGTCTTGGCTGGCAGCAAAGGAGCAGTATTAGGACCTGGTTTGTGTTAGAGAAAAAGAGAATCAAAGACAAGAGAGACAGCATCTACAGAGGCAGTGTGGAGGTTCCTCAAAGACAAAGAATGGAACCACCACCTGACCCAGCTATACCACTCCTGATCTTTCCAAAGGAATCAAATCAGAATACTATAGTGACATATGCATACCTGTGTTTGGAGCAGCACAATTCACAATAGCTAAATCATGGAACCAGCCTAGGTGTCCATCGACAGATGAATGGATTACAAAACTGGTATATACACACAATGAAATTTTACTCAGCTATAAAGAACAAAATTATGTCATTTGCGGGAAAATGGATGGAGCTAGAGAATATGCTAAATGAGATTAACCAGTCTTAGAAAGCAGTTGTATGTTTTCTCTTATCTGTGGACACATATTGGGCATCAAAAGGGACTTCAGATAGAAGAGGAGAGACTCCAGTGAAGGGATGGAGGTGTTTTAAGTGAGAGAGAAGGAGGAAAGGAGCTGGGGACAGTGGCGCATACCTGTAATCCTAGTACTTGGGAGACTGACACAGGAGGATCGCAGGTTCTAGGACAACCTCAGCAAGTAGTGAGACTCTCATCAGTCTAGTGAGACCCTTTAAAAAAAAAATACAGCTGGGGGTGTAGCTCGGAGGTAGAATGCCCCTGGGTTCAATCCCCAGTGCCACAAAAAAAAAAAAAAAAAGAAAAGAGGAAAGGAGACTTGATGAAGGCAACATTTGCCCTCAGGTGAAGGGTCTAAGAAATAAGTAACTCTAAGCATGAGAGAAATGTTGACCAGGAAAAATGCTTTGTGGTTTAAGTCCATCTGCCTTTTCCTCCTATTATCCAAAAATGTTGCCCGTTGAAGAGCACGTATGTGAGGTCTCTAGAGCATGCCCAGAATCCCTGTGGACAATGGTTCCAGCATTACCTGTGGCAGGAGGAGGTCTCCGCAAAGACCATGCTAGGAACCGTTACTTACCAGCACTTTCGCTGTTTGATGGGAATTTTCTCTTCTTGTTGAATTTATTTGCCTGCTGCAATTTGTTCTTTGGTCCTTTGTCCCCTTGTTGCTTATTCTTGAATTGTTTCACACCCTTTTTCCCAGGTTTTGTGGCACTTTTTTCAAATTTTTTAGATGTGATTTTAGGTCCAGCTTCTTTAACAACTTTCCTTGGGAATGTCTTTGAAGAATTAGAATCTAATGATAATGATAAATTATTATTAGTTTAATGATTCCTGGCTTAGATCTCTTATCTATTGGTATTAGAGAATTAAATGCTCTTTAGTGGGACATACTTTGTCTTACTCTCAAATATATATTTATCCTCTGAATAGAGGATTTAAATAAACCAAAATAAGAAAACTTTTCTCTGATTATAAAATAACAATACAGGTTCATGATACAAAACCTAGGAAGTAGAGAAATACATAATAAAAAGTACCTATAATTCTATCATTTAGAGATAACCATTATTATCAGTTTGTTATATTTCTATAGTTTTAAGCATATGATAGGGAGAAGTATTATTTATATACCTTTGTATTCTGCTTTAATGACTCCGTATCATTAGTTTTAACACAATTTTCAATGGTTCAATAACATAATTGGAGTCTAAGAATAAAATGAACAGTCTTGAAACTTAGAAAGTATATCATAAAAAAATTTAAAGTGTTAATTAAACCTTTCATCATGAAGCTTGAATATTAAGTAACAAATGAAATGCAAAGAGCAACAGCTATATCTTAAGACAGTATAATGAAAAAAACAAAGATTGCTTAGAAAACATTTAGTCATTTATACAGTCCTTGACTTTTCTATTTCACAATACTGACACCTGATGGAATAATAAAGACATCACCATTCACAATCCTGAAGCTACAAGTATTTGATTTATCAGCAGTGCATATTAACCATCCCAAATTTATCAAGCATAAAAAAATGTATAGTGAATAAAATGAGGCAATAGCATCAGGAGCTGAGAAAAGGGGTCTTTCATGAGTAACATGCTAACTCATAAACAATAGCATCAACTTCTTCCGACTATTTTAATCCTAATTCCAGCCTATGTATACAGATTGGACACTGCTATAAATCCTTTCCCTGCACCCTACCCCCACAATCGTAACGGTCAAAACAGCCACGTGACAAGCGTGTTTTGGTATCTTACCACTGTTTTTATGAAATCTCTTTTTTTCTTGTGATGCATTTGTACTCTTCCCTGTGAATTTTTTTTTCCCTTTGACTTCCATCATAGCAACTCTGGAACACAAAAACAAAAATGAGTCATTGAATTGCTCCTAATCAGGTAAGTCATTAAAGTAGTAACTGCCACATTTAGTCCTTGAGTTCAGATAGAGTATAAAGATCACTGCAGCATGGGGACCCACACAAGTCCAGGAATTATGCAATCATTATCTCTAAGACTATTTCTAGAATACCCAGAGGCATTCTACCTCCAAGCTATACCCCCAGTCCTATTTTATTTTTCTTTTCAAACAGGGTCTCACTAGGTTAATGATAGTCTCACTATTTGCTAAGGCTGTCCTCGAACCTGCAATCCTCCTGTCCCAGTCTCCCAAGTACTGGGATTACAAGCGTGCGTCACCACATCCAACTCTCTAAGACTTTAAAACAAAAAATGAACAAGATACCATCATGAAACTAAGAACACACACACGCTGGCTAGTTATGTGTAGCTCTTATGCACTCTTAAGTTAGTTCTTAGTTGCACACAGTTTTCCATAAATCCATTTATTTATATATTTTCTCTGTATATTTGTTTTAATTCTTATTTTGAAATAATCTTTGTTTCACAGAAGAGTTGAAAAGATAGAGTTCCCTTTGCCCAGCTTACCTAACATTCTTAACTATGATTAACATTCTTACTATGACTTATCAAAGCTAAGAAATTAACATTAGTATAATATTATTAAGCAAAAAGACTTATTTGGATTTCACCAGGTTTTCCACGAATGCGTTGTTAAAAGATACGTCAAATTTTAACCATCAAGTCTCCTTTTGTATTTTGTAAAATATGTCAGTTGCAGTTTGACCGCTGTTTTCTCACAATTAGGCTGAGTTTACAGAATTTTTTTTCCATGTGATACTGAGGATTGAACTCAGGGCCTTGCGTGTATGAGACTAGTGGTCTCCCACTGAGCCACATCCCACCTTTTATTATTTTTGTGACAAGGTCTTGCTAAGTTGCCCAGGCTGGCCTTGAACTTGTGATCCTCCTACCTTAGCCTCAAGTAGCTGGGATTATTGGTATGTGTCACTGTGCCCAGCAAGTTTAAGGATTTTTTGGAAGAATACTACAGAGAACTACTTTTCTTTAAGCATCATACCAGGAGGTACATCACATCAACATGACTTATGACTGATTATGTTAACCTTGATCACTTGGTCAAAGTAGTGTTGGCCAGTTTTCTTCAGTGACAAGTTACTATTATTCCCTTTCTATACTCTAATAGAACCAAGCCATTAAATCAATGAGAAGGAAATTAAGTTCCACTTCTCAGAGAGAGGAGTACCAAGAATTTATAGGCATATGTTAAATATCCACAGTAGTTAATAAACATTTTGGACAAGATATTTGGAGACTGGGCAAAAACCGTGTTTCTTAATGTTTTGCCCACTAATTTCGGCCTTCCTCACTAGATTTTGTCTGTAGCAATTACTGTGGTATTTGAATGGTGACTTCTACAGAGAAGATCTGTCCCATCTTTTCCATCTATTTATTTCAGTATGGCCTCAGATATTTATTTTATTCCTTGGGTTATAACCCAATACCATCATTATTTTGTTGTTCAAATAGTTGCAATTTTGGCCAGCAGGAAGATTTTCAGGTTGTTTCTGTGTACTTTTCAGTCTTTTTCTTCTTCTTAAAATGTCCGTATTTTCTAGCACATGATACAGACTCATTTTCCTTGCCCTACCTCTGATCAGCCATTTCTCCAAGAACTTTGGTTCCTTTAATTGAGAATGGCATTTAAAAACCAAGGTCTGACTGCCAGGTGTGCTTGCTGTCACTGGGGGTCACTTCTAAGTCCTTTCACCAGATAAAGTTAGGTAATATATGTATGTTTATTAACCTGCATATACTTACATTTCTATATTTATTAAAAGGACATCAAGTTTAGAGCTATTCCTAATCAAGCATCAGAGGTTTTGTTCTAGTCATTCTCTCTTGTTCACTGTACTTCTCTGAGAAATCTGCTTTTCAGTACCTACAAATTATCTGTAAATCTGTTCTACCCTAATATAAATGTAAAGTAGTTTCAGATAACTAACTAGTACTCCCAGGAGAAAAAAAATACCAATTACAGTAGTGTATAGTACCTATTCAAAGTACTGTTTTGCAAAGTGCTTATATAGCTCCTTTTACCCTCACTCTCTTCAGTGAGGTTACAGGTCTATAACACAGTTTGACTCATTCTACCTCATAAATGCCAGATGATTTGTTAAGCCTCCATATAGTCAAGTTAGGTCTTTTTGGTATACATTTTTGTAGATTTTTGACAAACGGATAGGGTCACATACCTACTATCATAGTATCTTACGGAACGATTTCATCACTCTAAAAAGTCCCCTGTGCAGTCCCTTTGTAATCAACCTCCACCCCTTCCTTGGCTGCCACTAATTTATTTTTCATGTTTTTTGTTGGTGGTACTGGGAGTTGTAGCGATTGAACAAAGGGGCATCCTCCTTTTGAGCTACACTCCAGCCCTATTTTTAAAATTTATTTCTTTTGTGTGGCACTGGGGGTTCAACCCAGGGGCATTCCATCTCCAAGCTACATCCCCAGCCATTTTTTTAAAAAAATTTTGCTTTGAAATAGGGTCTTGCTAGATAGCTGAGGGTCTCACTACTTGCTGAGGCTGTCCTTGAACATGCAATCCTCCTGTCTCAATCTGCCAAGTATTGGGATTACAGGCATGCGCCAATACGCTTGGTTTATTTTTTTATTTTGAACAGGGTCTCATGACGTTGCAGAGGGCCTCACTATGTTGCTGAGGCTGACCAAGAACCTGCGATTCTCCAGTCTCAGCCACCCAAGTACTGGGATTACAGATGTGCAACACCACAACCGGCTCTATTTTTCATTTTGGTTTTGCCTTTTCCAGAGTGTCATACAAATGGAATCATACAATACGTAACCTTCTGGGTCTTGCTTCTTTTACTTAATAGAATGCATTTTGCTTGAGGACCTTGTACATTTATAACCAATCACAATGTCTTTCAGAATTTTTCTCCTTTCCCTCTATCACCCCATCCAGGCTTCTATCATCTCTTGCTCACACTGTTCTTTGCCCTTAGATCCAATCTGCTGCAATCCACTCTGATGCCTGATTAGTCTTCCAGTAACACACCTGTTTTGTGACATTTCCATGTTCCATTAGCTTCGGAATTTCCCACTGTTCACAGGAAAAAGTTGAAACTCAGACTGGCATTCACAGCCATTCAAAAATTTGTTCTAGTTCCCCCCACTCATAAATACCACACAGGAGCTCAACTTATTCCCATTTTTTTTCAGACTCTAAAATCAATAGAGCCAGGAAAGCAGAATATTAAGAGCCAATGTAATTAAAAGGGTTACAAGAGCAGTATAAACACAGTGTTAAGGGAGCCTGTAGCTGAGAGCCCAATTCTGCCTTATGAAGAGAAATATCAGATATTTTCTAGAGGTGGAGGGACATATGAATGAGCCTACTCTACCCCCTCAGCAAGCTTAGCAATGTGCTTTGAAAGTGGTGAATATTCACTTGTAATCCCAGTATTTGGGAGGCTGAGACTGGAGGATCCCGGTTCGTCAACCGGTCTCAGCGACTCGGTGAGGCCTCCGCAACTTAGTGAGACCCTGTTTCAAAATAAAGAATAAAAAATAGGGCTGAGGGTGTAGCTCGGAGGTAGAATGCCCCTGGGCTCAATCCCCAGTACCGCCTCCCCCAAAAAAGTGGTGAACATTCAACATGTCCTAGTGAAGCTCCTTCTCTCTTCATACTTCTCCTTAGGTGATCTCACCCAATTAATATGAACTTTTCCTTGGGTTCTAACCCTGTGACTCTACCTGTTTACCTGACACTTCTGATCACTTAATATGTCCCAAACATAATTCTCTATATTTCTACTGCAAACTACTCCCAAACAGTATCTCATCGGTTTTCTTACTCCATTCTTCCCCACATCAGTCAAGAGCACATCTACCCCATTGCTCAAGCAAGAAACCTGAGAATTACCCTTGACATTTTGCTCTCCATTATGTCACATCTAATCTGTCAATAAGTTTCTTGAAGTCCCCTTAAAACGCCGCGAATTCTCCAACTTCTATCTCCACCACTTTAAAGCAAACCATCAAGAATATCCTCACTGAACTTCCAAATTAAACACATATCCTAAAGAGGACCAAGGTCTGTCGTGTTTCTTCTCTGCATACACGCCTTCAATGTTTTCTCTATATGAGAATACAAACAACGATGTTTCCCATTGTATAAAAACAAAGATGCGAAAGCGCATCCAACTCTAATGTTATCGTGTTCAGCTGTATTCCTACTTCCCATCTCAGGGACTTAGTCCGTTATTGCCTCTGCTTAAAGTACTCTTCCCCAGGCTTCCTGATCTCAAGGTTGCTGGACGTCGTGCTTTAGTTCTCTACTTATGGATAACTTATCCAGACTCCTTACGTTCTATCTCTCCACCCAGTTCGTTCATTTCCTGCCCAGCGCTTACAGCCAGCAACCTTATGCATAATGCACAGGAAGACGAGAACGAGCAGGGGTCTGGGTTGTAGACTGAAGGTAGTTCAGTCTAACTTAGCACGCAGAATACGAGAAGTAGCCTCCTCGCCGGTTTCCCGTCATTCCCCAAACTCCAGACCTACAAAAAGGCCAGAGAAGATGGCTCAGCAGAGAAGAGGCGAGAAACCTCGGAGAGACCCTCCGGGACGCCGCGCAGGACACCCGGCGACCCCCTCCCAAGCGTGGCCGCCGCGGCCGCAGCACTCACCGCACACGTGGGGCTCCGGCAGCGCGCCGAGCCGAGGCCCGACCGCCGCTTCCGCTTCCGCGCCTGGCCCCGCCCCCGGCACGCTTTTTGTATTCTTCCGGGCGTCGCTGGGGTTAAGGGGTGGAGCTTAGCAAGAAACATGGAAATTAGGAATTTCTATTGGTCCGCTCCTGCTTACCTCATCTGCGGGCGCGAGGGCTGCGCCACACGCAGATTTTGGCCCTTGAAAGGATCCGTCGGACGGAGGTCGCGTCATGGCGCCCGAAAGTGATGCTGTTAACCCTGTCGCGTCCGCGACCGGGAAGAAACAGGCTTCTCGGAAGAGGAGGGGTTGCAGGTTGCTGATGCAGATCTGACTGACGCAGTCAAGAAGAGGCGGCTAATTGTGGAGCCTGAACTAATATTAAAATATATAACCTGTTTACAGGGTGATCATTTGCATTATATCTAAGCAGTCTAGCGCGGAGGATAAAAGCGCTATCTCGAGGGTTTGGTTTGATTTATAATTCTGTTGTCTTCATTCTCCGGCTGTGTGGCTCCGGGCAAATTACGAAATTTTTGTGATGCTTGGTTTCCTGATCAAGAAAATAGAGATAGGTCATACATGCAAATGGCTTAGCACAGTGAATGACCATGAAAAAACTCTCTTGTTTAACTTTGGGGAGGTACTAGGGCTTGAACCCAGGGTCATTCTACCTCCGACCTACACGCCCAACCCTTTTTATTTTTTGTTTGGAAACAAGGTCTCACTGAGTTGCTAAGGGTCTCGCTAAACTGCTGAGGCTGACCTTGAACTTGCTCAGCCTCCCAGGTGCTCGGATTACAGTCGTGCGCCACGGTGTGGCGGCTCAGAGTGTTTGCCATTTTTAATGTATGTCTTTCTTCCCTGTATACTGCAATTATCCCTTTTTCATTTTTATAGTTAGGAGCGTCCCTCCCCCCTTTTACAGATGAAGAAATTCACATAACAAACTTGTCCCTGTCAAACAACAGAACTTTGTTCTCTTAACAGTCCCGAAGGCTAGAAATCTGAAATAAAGTTGTTGGTAGGGCCAGGTACCTTTTAAAAGCTCTAGGGGTGAATCCTTTGCCTCTTCCAAAAAAAATCCAGAATGACCTCAGGGTCCTTAATTACGTCTGCAAAGACCCCCTTTTCAAATAAGGCCACTTGTACAGGTTCTGGGGGCTAGGGCATGGTCTTTTGGTGGCCATTCAACCCACTACAACTGGAAAATTGAAACATTAGGATCCCAGATGTACTGACCTTGAAATTGTAATATGCTCCAACTCAATGTTTCTTTCCTTTTAAGGCATTCAGCTTGAGGCTGGTAATCCACTAGGCTGCTTATCAAGGACAGGAGCTATCCTTACTTCCCAGGCACCTGTTCCACTATTTAGCACACATATATTTAATAGGTACTTGTTTGCTTTCATTGTTACAAGTATCTTTACATTTCAGCTCAAATCTCCTAAGAATAGTTTTGAACTAGGTCTTTTTTCATTTTATGAAGGAAGGGGAAACACTAGCTTTGGTCCTGTAAGCCTGACTCTAAACTCAACATGGCTGCCTCTGGACTAATTCATCTATAAATTTCTTGTTAAATGCTCAAGTGAAGAGAATATGAAACAAGATTTGCAGGAGGCCCATTAGCAGTGCCTACTGGCAAATAATATAGAAGTAGGGATAGTAGACACCTTGAAATCCCTGATAAACAAATCCTGGCCAAAAAGAAAAAAGAAATCAAAATATTCCCTATCACAATTCTGGGAAGGGGTACATTTGTGTCTTCAACTCCACAGATAGCAGCACCCCATATCTGGAAGTCATACATTTGCCTTTTCACCAGAGATAAGAAAAAGTTATATATATCACAATATCCTAGATTGCTATAATAATTTTTTATGATGAGTCTTTCTGCTGTCAAAAAGTAGATTCATAAGCCAGGCGTGGTGGCGCACGCTTGCAATCCCAGTACTTTGTGAGGTGGAGACCGGAGGACCCGGGTTCACTGCCAGCCTCAGCACGCTCTCTCTCTCTCTCTCTCTCTCTCTCTCTCTCTCCCTGTCTCTCTCTTTCTCTCTCTCTCTCTACATAGTGAGGCCCTCCGCAACTTCATGAGACCCAGTTTCAAAATAAAGTATAAAAAATAGGGCCGGGGGTGTAGCACGGAGGTAGAGCGCCCCTGGGTTCAATCCCCGGTACCGCAAAAAAAAAAAATAGATTCATTTAGGTGTTCTGTTTGGAGTGATCAGAAAGTATCTTGTAGTTTTACAGAATAGCACTTTTTTTGTTTTAACCCATTAGGCCCATTAATTTTTCAAATATCCAATGACCTAAATGTAGACTACTATGTGGATTCCTAGAAGCATAAGATGCTTTTCTTGCATAATATAGCATACAGCTTAATCAGGGTAATTAGATTGGCACACATCCAATAAATTAATAACTACTATAGCTATGCAATTACGAGCATTAGCACTGGAATCAAATGAATCTGTCTTAAATACAAATTCGGCATTATGATGAACAATATAGTTGACTTTATTTGCCTCAGTTTCTGCATATATAATATGGGTATAATAACGACTGTCTTTTGGGGCTGTTGTATGTCTTAAAAGTGTTAATATCTATAAGGTTGTTAGTTAATACTAAATGTTGAGGGACTCATAGCTTAAGAGGGAACCAAGGTATATCCACTAGAAATACTTTTGGCTGCAAGTAATGAAAAAATCAGCAAGTAGTGGATTAAGCAATAACTTTCATCACACAACAAAAACTCTGAAGGTAGTTGGTTGCTGTAGTTCAATGACCCAACAATTTCATCAAAGACCCAGGATCTTTTGGTCTCTATGTTCGGCCACCATCCTCAACATGGTGACATTTCATTTTCATACTTGTTGCTTTCTGACTGCCAGGTGTGTTCCTGAGTTTCAAGATTTATATCAGAGTGCAGAACTAGAGGAATGGGAAAAGGAATGAAATACCCCCCAACCCAAAATAGGGCTTTGTGCTCACCCCAGAAGGGAAGACCCAGCAGGGATCTCCTTCTATTCCAGTGCCTCAATCTGGGTTACACAGCCACTTCCAGGAATAAAAGACCATTATACACAAGGTTAACCAGGCATTTGGATTTCATTTTTTTTTCAAATACTTTGGTAAAAATCAAAGGTCATTTGGTAAATATGCTCCTATTGGGTAGCAGATATTTAATTTTAAACTTAAACAAACATGGTTTAAAACTTAAAAGAACTGTAGTATCCAACATGATGAATCTAAATTTTGGCAGCACATCAAATCACCTGTAGAGTTTTATTTTTTTAAGTATCATCAATTCTCATGTAATTGGTGTTGAGAAATTGGAAAGCTCCTCAGGCCATGCTAATGTGCAGCTAAAATTAAGAGCCATTTGTTTAAGGAATGGGGTTCAAGTTGTTGATTTGATTTTCTAGTTAACTGGAGTGTTAAACTTGAAACCTCTTGGGCCAGCCTTTTTTTGCAGTCATCAAAATTAAAAATTAAATGTACAATACACTTGTTCCTGTAGGTAGAATGTCCTGGACATAATTGTATCTTTCTTGTTGATTAAGGTCTCTTATGGTGATTAAACATCATTAGATATTGGAAATTTTTAAAATTTGAACTATACACTTCTAACTGTATTGTGAAAAAATGTTTCCTTTTTTCAATTTCAGAATTTTGTGCAATTTTCCTTTGTGTAAAAATAAAGTATGTTAGGTGTCAGCTCCCACATATCTCCCTTCCCCCAAATCAGTTCTTTAGAGTTCTAATTAGTGTATTTCTAACTAATTGGGGTTGTTTTTCTATTTTGCAAATGCACAAGCAGGGATAAAGGGCATGTTGTTGATATAAAGCATAAATGAGATTTTGGCAAAGACTGGGTTTTATTTTCAGGATCTATTAGAATGAAATAAATCCATGGAAACAGAGCAGTTGCCAACAAATTTTCCTTTAGTGAAAAAGAAATGCTTTTGAATAGGGAGCATTATGGTTTTTCAATACCATAAATTTACTAAAAGTGCACTAATATAGTCTAAACATTAATTGAGCATTCATAATGTTCTGCTTGCTGTCTAGTAAACATAAAATTAACCTTGTCTTAATTTGCTTTCTTTGGGGACATGATTTGGAGCAGGAGAAAAATTATATGACCAGAATGAAAGCCTATCTGATTGTAGTATTAAGTATCAACTTTAAAGAAAGATCATGTTAGTGCATAATGGAAAAATAAAACAAAAATTAGTATCACTTAAAGCTTACAAATTATCATGTATACATAGCACATTTACAATGTACTAGGGTTTTGTAAAATAATAATCAAACAACAAGTACCAGAGTTTGTTTGTTTTTTTGTTTGGGGGAGTTATTTTTGTCTTTTGAAATACATGTATTAGTGCATTATACTTACACATCACATGAGGTTTAAAGTGATACAAACATACATGCACACAGCAAGTAGTGTGTTTCCTTCTACATCCCACTCCTTTCCCCCTCCTTCCTCCTGGTACATGCTAGGGAGATTGGTCATGATACCTTCATGCATTTCAAGGACCAGATTTTTTTTAAGCTAGAGAAAAATTAACATGTGTTCATTTAAATTTTGCTTTTAGGGCTTCATAAAAAACTATTTCCTTTGGAAAGTAGTAATTAGTTTTACCATGTGATTTCCTTAATTTATAAGCAATAAAGACTTCATAACTAAGTTCACTAGGTGAACAAATAAGAAACTTGTTTTAAATAGGAAGAAAGAATAATCAATAATTTTTAAATTATTCCTTCCATTTGCTTTAAAAAACTGTAGAAATTTTTAATTTGGATGTTAGAATAATGACCTAGCCCTACCAACATACCTATTCAACCTATCTATTCCTTTTGAGATGAAGAAAAATATTAACCAACTTTAATTTTTTCCTTTTTTTTGTGGTGCTGGGGATTGAAACCAGAGGCATTCTACCTCTGAGCTACACCTACAGCCCTATTTTATTTTTTATTTGGAAACAGGGTCTCGGTAAGTTTCTGAGGCTGGCCTTGAACCTGTGATCCTCCTGTCTCAGCCTCCCAAGTACTGGGATTACAGGTGTGTGCTACTATGCCCAGCTCTAACCAACTTTAACTTTTGAGTTTGAGCTCTCCAGGAAGCAGATGCTAAAATCGAATTAGGAGTCCAAGAGATTTATTGCCAGGAAAATCTATAAAGGATGAGAGGGTAGAAGAGGGGAGGCAGTAGGTAGAGTTTCAGACCATGGGACAGATCTGTCAACTGTGGGGGAGAGACAGAAGAAAGGAGGATGTGGTAGAAGTCTTCAGACTATGGTAAAACTCTGAGAAAGTTTTGGCTAGGCCAACACGAAACTCCAGAGTAGCGATTTCTCATTAATAGAGATCCAATCTGGGTAGGAATACCCTGGTTCTAGGAGCCCCCCTGCCACTATACCCAATGGTTGGAAGGGAAGAACGCAAGCAGAGCCTAGCTGCAGCATGAAGGCCTCAGGCTGCTGGAGGCTGTCGGCCAATGCATTAGATAATATAGGGATAATGGAAGGTAAACACAGTGCTACAGACCAGAACAGGCTCTTTAATGGAGTGAAGCCTGGGAGGTGGGACTGACTGGGGAGAGAGCCCACGAGAGTCAGAGAAAGCCCCCTTCCTTACAGACTAGGGGCTTTTTATGGGGCATTAGGAGGGAAGGAGAGCAAGGCAGTCGTGGATTCCTGCTATTGGTGGTCTTGACAAGGGGCCAGGACAGGTAGATTTATGAGGCTGGGGGCAGGGGGATGGTTAGGGTCACTTTCCTGCCACTGATGGAATTCTTTTGTTCTCAACCTCCTCTGGCCAGGCCTCACAGTCAGACCTCACAGTGCCCACACCATGACACCGCTCATAGCATAGCAAGTTCTCTCTTGAAAGGAGATTGGAGCAGTTCACTCCCATGGTGGCCGGAATCCACCCCTCACACACCACCAACCTATTTCTTCATCCGTATTGGGGGAGCTCCTCCACAGTTCCTAAGGGTCTCTCCTCCTGAGGGAAAACCTAGAAGAGGAGGTCAGTGGATAAACCATAATCTCCTTGGGATTCTGATAGGCACTTCCCGTTTCCAGAATCCATTCAAATTCACCTCCCTTCAGCTAATAACTTGTTAGTTTTCTATTCCTTTTCAGTGCTGGGGATTGAACCCAGGGGCATTCTACCTCTGAGCTACACCCACAGCCCTATTTTTAATTCTTTATTTTGAAACAGGGTCTCACTAAGTAGCTGAGGCTGGCCACGAACCTAAGATCCTCCTGTCTCAGCCTCCCAAGTACTGGGATTACAACCGTGCACCACCACGCCTGGCTTAACTTGTTAGTTTTTAATGACTTACCTGGTGGTGGGACTTAAGTCCTCACTTCTGAGACCTTGGTAATCAGACACTTCTAAGGCAAGGGTTGCTACACGCATCTATTTACAGTTACAACTGGGGCTAAGGAGTAGTAAGAGGCATCTAAGCGGATCACCTGGGTTCTCCATGTGATCCATGGGTATTCCTTCATGCCCCATTGTATAAAAGCAGCTCTAACTTCTTCCACTGATGAGTGAATCATTCTTTTCAAGATGGAGACTCCTCTTTTCATCTGCTGGTCCTGGACACAATCAGTCCAGGTGGCATCCATGGTTTGATGGGGCTCTCATTCCATTCAGTATAAGAGTGGGTTCCCTTTGGGGCCAAGGACTTCTAGCACTGTAGATTCCAGAATTCTGAGGACAGGAAACACAAATTCCCCCAGAGGGTTATTGAGAATGATGGCAAGTGGGGCCATCCTGTGGTCTATCGCTTAGTTTCCAGGAATGCTTATTGGGGGCATAGCACTACATAGAAATCTCTGATTTCGTGTGTGTGTGTGTGTGTGTGTGTGTGTGTGTGTGTGTGTGGTACTGGGGATTGAACCCAGGGGCTTTCTACCTCTGAGCTACAACCTCAACACTATTTTATTTATTATTTTGAAACAGGGTCTCACTAAGTTGCTGAGGCTGGCCTCAAACCTGCTGTCCTCCTATCTGAGCCTCCCAAGTACTGTGATTACAGGTGTGAACCACTGCACCTGGCTTAAAATCTCTTCTTTTGATCTATCTATTCTCTATTCTGGAGGATAGCACTCCATTTTTGCAGACCACTGCCTATAAGCAAGTGCTTCATCTGTGTCTTCAGCAGGCCATTGCAACACTCTATCCTTGTTGACTGTCTCTGGATGGTGTGATATGTGATGTGAACTGTGAATCTCATGACCATGGGCCCACTCCCACACCCCCTTTGCTGTGAGGTATATCCCCTATTTGGAGGTCATGCTATGTAGGATTCTATTTTGATGGGTCCGGTACTTCATAAGCTTCTGGATATTGATGCTAGTGGAGAGTGTAGGTTGGAAAGACAAAAGGGTGATTGCACAGGACTTTGTTCCTATGAGGAGAAATTGTTGGCCCTTCCAGAATGAAAGGGGCTCAATGTCAGTAACTTGCTACCAAGTGGCCTGTTGGTCTCTTTGGGAAATAGTGCCATATCAGGCGCATTGGCTTCTGTTGCGGGAAGGCTCTGCATTTACAGGAAGCAGCAGTCATATGGACTGGGGGAATTGAAAGTTGATGCTGCTGGGCCCAGGTCTAGCTCCCACTTCTGCCACTGTGGTCACTTCATTCATGTATCCATCAGGCCTGTGCTGAAGACTGACTAATGTCAACCGGATGAGTCATTTGTCTGCTTGATTGTTCAATGCCTCTTCCTTAGTGGATGTTTGTGGTAGGTATTAGCATGTGAAAATGTTCATACTCTGTGTCTACTCTCACATGGCTTCTAGAAGCTATACCGAAGTGGCCCATCCCTGAATCTTTGTAGGGCTTGTCTCCTGCCCTCTGGAACACATGTTTCTTACCAGGGTCTCTAGCAAACTAGCCACGGCTTTATTTTATTGATGTAATGGATCAATGTGATATTCTGTGGGGTGTCCAGATGGTCCAGATTTCTTTGGACTATATTAAGACAGAGGGTGGGCGAACTAGCATAGCCCTGGTGCAAAACTGTAAATGAATGTTGTTGTTCATTCCAAGGAGAGTGAACTGTTTTGGATCCTATTTTCCATCTAATTTTCTCATTTTTTTTTTTTTTACCATCTGTGATAGCAAATCAGACATTTCACCTTTGCTCAGCTCAGCAATGGGATACTGCTTTTTACCAGCCTTTGGAAAGCCACATAGCAATGAGTTTGTCTTATCCTTTGAGGGGGCTCTCTAGGGTGCTACGATTCATGCCTTGAGAAGGTGACCCCAAGTCAATGTATTCTTGCATCTTCATTTTTACCTGCTAGTCCCCTGGTCAAGTGCCCTAATAATCCAGTCCATGGGTTCTCCTCCACTCTTGACAGTACATGCTGGGCAATTCTTGAAAGTCCTTTGTGGTATAATCTCTCTCTCTATCTTTAGGCCTACCATGCCTCTGGGATTTAATCCTAGTTACTGGCCTGGCAGCCAGGAGAGGCCATGGGGATGACTCCTGGACAGGGAGGGCAGATATTGTCTTGCAGGGAGAGGTCTTTGCAGTATCTTCTTGCATGGGGCCAGTTAGATCTTGATAAGGAAGTGGTGACAAGCTCTGTGTGTTCAGGGCAGTCATTGGAGCAATCCTTTCATGTCCCTATATGTCCCTATCCCACATTTCAGATTCTCAAGTTTGCTTAACTGGGACACTGGCCTCAGTGTAACATACCACCTTGGCTGAGAAGTTAAAATATTTTGGAGATTCACGACTATTTTAAATATTGTGCTTGCACTTCCTATTGTCCTTCTGCCCTGTAGGAGTTAAGAGCCTATTTGTAAACTATTTGTAAACTACCAAAAATGCTGCTGGCTCTCTTACTTGCTTTTAATAATTAAACTGCATCCAGCTTCTCATTATTACTCTGTAGGAAATCATCAAACTCCTCTGTCCTTAAATGCACTGAACCCCTCATCCTGTAACTTTCAAATACCCGACCACTGCCCTGGCAAGAGCATTCCTTTCCATCAGATGTCCCCAGGATGACTTGTGCAGAAGCTGAGCCAGCAATCCCGCTACTGGGTATACATCCAAAGGAAATTAGGTCAGATGTCAAAGAGACGTCTGCACCCTCACATTCATTGCAACACTGTTCACAAGACATGGAATCAACCGAGGTGTCCATCAAAGTATGAATGAATAAAGAAGATGTATATATACACAATGCAATATTATTCAGCCATAAAAGAATAAAATTCTGCCATTTCTGACAACATGGATGGGACTGGAGGTCATTAAGTTATGTTAAGGGCATTCTATTAAGAAAGAAGTCAGGCACAGACAGACAGATACCACATGTTCTCACATATATGTAGAAGCTAAAAAGTTGATTTCATAGAAGTAGATCATAGAATAGTGATTACCAGGGGCTGAGAAGGGTGGAAAGAAGAGGGGAAAGAGAAAGGATGGTTAACAGGTACAGGGGTGCAGATTGTTAAGGAGGAATAACTTCCAATGCCCTATAATGCAATAGGATAACTATGGTTGACAACAATGAGTTGTATATCTAAGATAGTAGAGAGGATTTTGAGTGTTCCCAACACAAAAATGTAATAAATGTTTGAGGTGATGGATATACCAATTACTCTGACCGTTACTCACTGCATACATGTGTTGAAATGCCATACGCTACTCCATAAGCATGTACAATTATTATATGTCCATTAAAACAAAAATATGTTCAAAAAAACCCCAAGGAGAAACTACAGTATGACACTCTATATAAATGTTGTAATTTTGTATATTGTTACTTCTTCAAAAGTAATCATATTCAAAACTTGCAGTTTAGTGATCCCAAGTGCATACTAGGGACATGAGAAGTAGAGGGTCACCCAGCTTGGGGGGATCTTGCTGTAATACTATAAATAGCAGCAGAGAAAGTTGACATAGCCCACAACATACTTGAGAATAATCCAGTGACCCTAAAGGTCCAGGAGAGACAAGGGAAGGAAGGAAGACCTCACTGCAGGAAGCATGAAATAAGGCCCACCCATCAGGTGGAGTGCTATCTCCTCCTGATGGCAGGATAGATGAGCTCCTTCAACCAATAGACACTTGATTTTCTGCTGTATGAGTAGCACTTTTCTAGACACCGAGGATACTGCAATAAACTGAAGAGATGGCAGTCTCTATTCTCATGGAAATTATGTTCTAGCAGCAGGAGGAAGACAACAAAAATAAGCAAAATACATAAAATGGTAGATGGTCATAAGTTAGATGGTGATTTTTCTCTATGGAGAAAATCAAATTGGGAAGGAGTACAGAGTCTCTGGGTCTGGGAAAGAAGTGAGAGAATGAGCCCTGATGAGGAACAGCGTTTTAGGCAGAAGGAACAGCAAGGGCAAATGTCCTGAAGCACAGCCATGCCCGTCTGTTTTAAGAACAGCAAGAGGCCGGCACTGTTGGTGACAGAGGGTGTAGGAGGCTAGGAGAGTAGAGGGTCGTCTGCAGGCCTGATGATGGGGACTTGTAGGATAGTGTGAAGACTTCCATTTTGACTCTGAGGAAGAAGACTTGTGAGCTAAGCAGTGCTGTGATCTGTGCGTTTTTGTAGGCTCATTCTGGATGCCCTGTGGAGAATGACGTGAGGGGTCAATGTAGAAGGAGACAGGAGGCTGCTAAAACACTGAGAGGAAAAGCTGGTGGCAGGGACCCAGGGAGGAAGCTGAGGAAAATGGCCAAGGGGGACAGAGAGGCAGTGGAGCCAGGTGAGGAACCCGCACCAGAGCCGCCAATCAAGGGTTCGTTTAACAAAATACGAAAGAAAATCCTTGGGCAGAGCATGGGAGCCCCCAGAGTCCACTAAGATCCATGTCGCTTGCGGCCTGCGGTGGGTGGAAAGATGGATGTCCCCATGGCCCTCTTATTTCTCTGAACACCTTTTATTTGTAGCTATTTAGGCATGATCACAAATAACAATGCTCTTTGGAGGGAAGAGAATCTTCACCATTATTGAATCCTTGTGAAAATTGGAATTCAAACACTGCCGACCACTGCCCCCTGGTGAACATTTCTAGAAAGGAGTAAGAAAGGTGTATCTGCCGAGCCCTGCTCGAGCATTATCATGCCTTGAATCTGTGACATCTGGGAATTGACAGGACTGAGCGCGTGCAGCGGGCGCAAATGGGGAAAAGCTCTGCACTGACCCTTTGAAATGTCACCATGATTTGCTGTGAATATTCCCCAAGGCAAGA
>PVJS01023836.1:0-29223 GCA_004027185.1 Glis glis
ATGTGTGTGTGTGTGTGTGTGTGTGTGTGTGTGTGTGTGTGTGTGTGTGTTTGGAGATGGAGGACATTTCTGCATCACCAGTATTATCTCTTCACCATCTGTCTCTCCCCTTGTCTCCACCCTCAGTACTAGACACACCTGATTTCAGAAAGGAACATTTCAAAGAAAAAAAGAAAGGAAGATTTCAATGAAAAAACTTCAGACTGGTCTCATGTCCCACAACCATATCAGCTACATGTCCCAGACTCCCCGACACAGGCATGAGTTAAAATTTTATATGTCATCATCCCAAATATGCACTTGGAATTCTCAAATCACATGCCCCTACATGTAGCTTAGAAAAATGTTTGCCATATGTAGAATTCTCCTTATTCAGTCTCCGATTCATAAATATGTCACATATATCCATGATACGTACGCCCTAAAAATACTACTGGAAGATTTTGGAATGTCCACCAGTTTTTAGTGAAATCACTTTTTCCCCCAGTGTTTGTGAAAAGTCTTGGAAAGGGCCGACTTCATGGGCATGCAACACAAGCAACTGAAAGATTTCATGCTTGGTTTAAAGCTCCACAGAACCTTCCTGAGGTTCTTGATAATCTTGCATTGTTATTTTATACCAGATCCTCTCGATTAAGCAGCCTGTCCAGTTTTGTGCTCCCCTTCCCTGCCCTGTTTTTGTTTTTATTTTTGTGTTTTGCAATACTGGGGAGCAAATCCAGGGCCTTGTGCACGCTAGGCAATGCATTCCCCACCTTTAACCAAACACACACACATGTCTTCCACCAGTTTGACTTGCTAGCCTTTGAAATCCAGAATGGCTCCCAGAGCTCTGGAACACCTAGTAATGTCTGTTCTGTCCTTTCTCCCACCAGGCTTCCCTTCCCCCACCCCCAGCAGTATTTAAGGGTGGACTTTAAAACCATGGCAAGAAAGATTCAAAGCCATCTATTTAGTCTTCTAGGAGTTACAAAAGAAAGCAAACAACAGGGACCATGCCGAGTGGCCTCTTGGGGACAAAGGAGGACCTGTCCTGTTCTGAGGGAGCCAGCGGCTCCTAGCCCAAGATGGTTTGAGTTTGCACAGAACAACAGGAAACTTGATGGGGCTCATCTCCGCTAAGGCCAGACATGAAAAATGCTATAAAAGCATCAGCCACACCTGTTTTTAGTTTAACATCTCTTTCTGTGACTTCAAGGTTGTCATTTTTCAGTCATGGTGATATGATAATATTAATAAATATACACATATAATCAATGAACAGTATTAATAACTAAAATGAATAGTATTTTCATATTTCCTGTGGCCTGTTGCCATTGAAGTTTCTTTTAAAATAGAAAAACATAATGATGGAACATCACTTAGGAAAATAAGATTTGAAATCACTCGGAATCCCTTAACTTCTTTCTTTTATTTTTTTTTCTCACCTTTTGGTACTGGGGATTGAACTCGGGCATTCTATCTGCGGGCTACACCCCCAGTCCTTTTTACTTTTTATTTTGAAACAGGGACTCACTAAGTGGCTGAGGTTGGCCTCGAACCTGTAATCCTCCTGTGCCAGCCTCCCAAGTACTGGGATTATAGGTGTGTAATGCCTGGCTAGAATCCCTTAATATCTTAATCAGTGCTGTCCAACATGACTTCCTCTGATGATAGAATGTTCTAGATCTGTGCTATTGGAAGCAGTATGTGTGAACATTCAGCATTTGAAATGAGGCTAATGTAACAGAAGGACTGAATGCTTAATTTATTTAATTTTTATTGATTAAACCTTCAATAGCCATATGTAGCTAGTTCCTACTGTATTGAGCAACACATCTCTAGAAAGTTATTCCTCTTATTTTTATACACTCTTGTAGTCCATATTCAAGCTCCCCCCACACACAGTTGACCACATCTTACTAACTTTGTAAACCTTTCCCATCTTTTGGTCTTAGATTCAGTGACGGAGGGTCTCTTGGTGTTTGGCTCCATGTGTTGGTACAAGAAAAAGGGCCTGGGAATTGCTCAGCTGTAGATCTGGCATCGAAACATGGCCAAACTTGAGCGATGTTGTGTTGTCCCAGAAGACAGGACACGTGGCCTGGGGAGCGTTACTTAGTGACTGTGTTTTCCCCTGCCCACAGGAAACTGAGAAACGTGGGAGGAGACAGTTATGGCAAGGGGAGGGCCCGTCACCTTGACAACATTCAGCCCATTCCTAGCCTCTGAGTGGTGTCAGCCAAAGTGCTTTGCGTCAGCAGTAATCTTAGCATCCAGCCTTCCCTGTAGGAACCATTCCCGTTTCATCCCTGAGGCAAGTGAGAATCAAGAAGGCGCTTGGTCAGGGTAATGTCACGTGCACATTGCAGGGCTGGAACTGGACCCCAGTCTCTCTGGCTCCAAATTCTACTCTATTTTCACTCTTAACTGTCTCCAAGGTACTGGGGAATAGTATCGAGGGGTACAGGTAGTAGCAGCAGAGAGACTGCCTTTGTCTCTCGTCCTTTCGAATGTCGGGGAAGGATCTGCTTTTATGACAGTTGTCACTGTTGATGATATTACCACCTGAATAACTTTGTCTAGTGTAATGCAAAATTTACAATGACATGGTTTTGCTTGTTTTTAAAAAAAATCTAAATATTCTGAGTTGCATTGCTTATGGGGTTGTGTGAGAGAAAAACACATACACACACACACACACACACACACACACACACACACACACGCACGCATAATCCTGCTTTGTCACACAGTGGTATGGCTTCTTTTCAGTTAGAGGACAGATTCCACTGACTTGTGACAAAGGCCACCCAGAGACTTAATTATGTGAAACCAATGGCCTTGAATCTCCTTTCTTGACATCTCTCAGGGATTGCTTGCCATGGTCCCTGGAGACTGAGCAAGGCCAGGACAGGGCCTGGAACTGCTATGAGGTGGAGGTACAGGTCCCAAAGGGGAAGGAAGCCAATCTCTCCCAACCTAGGACAGCCAGCTCGCCATCGGAACACAGGCCCCAGAAAGTCCAAGCTCGTGAGATCCGCCAGGCCGGAGCGGCTCTGCCGAGGTCACCCAATCTGGCCTTTGCGAGGGAGCAGGGCTTGAAGAATTGGGGTTGGAGGGGAAGGAAGAGCAGGTCCCCCTTTCTCTAGACGCTTCCCTTTGTTATCAGGGCCTTGGGGGAGGTCTGGGGTTGGGTGGAGCGCATGCCATTGGACTCTAGCCATGACTGGTCCCTGGGGCCGATGACCCCAGTTGCTTGGGAGACACCAGTGGAAGCCGGCCTTGGCTCTATCTAATCCAGCAGGCACTGGCTCACCACGTGGTCCATTCCAAAAATAACACACACCAGAGGGACCTTGGGGACACCAGGCCGAGCTAGCGAGAGGCCCAGCAGGCCCAGGAACAGACCCCTTTCCTGTTTATCTTCCCACCCCACTGCATGGCGGCGGCCCCTCGGCCTTTCATTTCCTCCCTGTGATCATTCGCTCCTCCCTCCTCAGGCGCGTTCCTGCGTAGGTTGGCCTCCCGCAGCCCAGTGTCCCAGCCAGAGGGTCACTGGGTACGTGAGTTCTCGGTAGCAGGCCGAGGAAATTGTCATCAAAGACTGCAGCGCTTGGTTCCAGGACAAAGGGGACAAAGTAGCTCAGCTTCATATTCTAAGACCCAGGTCCTGCCACGGGCAACATGGGCTAATGCCAGAACCTGAACCTCTGGGTCAAACCCCAGTAGCTTAATGGATGGCAGGATCCCTGGTTGAACTTCGCCTGGACCCCACCGTTCACCAGCTGTATAAATGTGGCGCATCACCTCATCGCTCTGAGCCTCAGTTTCCTCCTCCTTAAAAGGAGAACAATTCCTGTGTGGCCGTGTTTCTCTTGGCAGGGAGATGGGGAGGAAGAGTGTACATAGAGTCCCTACCAGGCCCGACACAGTCTCCATCAGCCTTCAGCGCTACCCCTTCACTCAACAAGGATTTGGGTTACATGCACAAATATTTTCTGCACCGACAGGTGCATAGTCTGACAGTTATCAGAGAGCTTTGGGAGATGATGAGACAGAATAAGTCGACACGGTTTCCCCAGGGTCTGGGGATGATGAGACAGAAAAAAAGCCGACATGGTTTCCCCAGGGTCTAGGGGTGCTTGTGAGCTGCCTGGAGTTATGATACTAGAAGGAGCAGTAATAATAGTGATAGAAAGGTAAGAATAGTAGTAAAAGCAGTAGTAATGGTAGCAGCAGTAGCAAGAGCAGTATTGGTAGTAGTTTTGGTAGCAAAAGTAAGCGATGGTATCATCAGCAATAGTAGTAATAATAGTAGTAGTAGTAACAGCAGTAGTAATAGTAGCAGTAGTAGTAATAGCAGTTATGGTAGTAGTAGAGGCCGCAACAGTAAGTAATGGTATCATCAGCAATAGTAGTAAGAGCAGTAGAAGTTGTAGTAGTAATGGTAGCAGTAGTAGTAATAGTAGCAGTGGGAGTAGTACCAATAGGATTAACAGTAATGGCAGTAGTAATAGTAGTAAAAGTAACGGCGGTAGTAACATCAGTAGTCCTAGTAGCAATGTAGCCACAGTAGTAACAGTAGTGGTAATAGAGAACTAAAATTCGTGGTGGTAATGGTAGCAGTTACTAGTGGTAGTACTAGTATTAGTGGTGCTAGTGGTGGTCGTGATGTAGTAGTAATAGTCATAGTATTAACAGAAATAGCAGCAGAGTAGTTTCCATTGACTCTGCCCTGTGCAGATACTGCTAAACTCCTTCATGGAACAACTCCTTACTTCTTCCAACAACCGTAAGATAGCTGTTCCTTCTTACATGAGAACAAACAGGTGAAGTCCTGACCCCCATATCTGAGTGCAGAATCGTTTCCTTCTAGCCTGTGCCATGAAGAAGTACATCTATGTCATCCACTTCATTAAGACCCTCGCAAGGTCATGCTACTGTCTCTCTGGAACACACTAGGAAGCAGACACCCCACTTGGGCTGGGGCCTCCCATGATGGCTCCCAGGAGTTCACAGCAGGCAACGGGCATCTGTGGAAGATGAGCAGGCTGGGGTGCTGATGGGGAGGAAACTCACTTTCCCATCAGAGAACTCGGGTGGCGCTCAATTCTCTGTCCAATTTCTCCTGAGCTGGCCAGCGAGTCTGTGGTGTGCGGATGCTCTTGTGTGTTAGTCAGCTTTTCATCACTTCGACCAAAACACCTGACGATAACAACTTATAGGAGGAAATATTGCTTTTGGCTCTCAGTTTCAGAAGATTCAGTTCATGGTTGGTTGGTTGTCCATTGCTTTGGGCCTGAGGGAGGCTGGACATCATGGCAGAAGAGTGTGGCAGAGGAAAGCTGCCCAGCCCATGGCAACCAGAAAGAGAGAGAGGGAGAGGGGGAGGGAGAGGAAGAGGGAGAGGGAAGGAGGGAGGGAGGGAGGGAGAGGGAGAGGGAGAGAAGGAGGGAGGAAGGGAGGGAGGGAGAGAGGGAGGGAGAGAGGGAGAGAGGGAGAGGGAGGGAGAGAGGGAGGGAGGGAGGGAGAGAAGGAGAGAGGAAGGGAGGGAGGGAGGGAGGGAGGGAGGGAGAGAGGGAGAGAGGAAGGGAGGTAGGGAGGGAGGGATGGAGGGAGAGAGGGAGGGAGGAAGGGAGAGAAGGATGGAGGGAGAGCCAGGGATAAGATACAGTCCCCAAGCCAAGCCCCCAGTGACCCACACCCTCCAGCAAGGCCCCACCTGCCTGTGATTTCCACAACCTCCTATTAGCCCATTCAAACGATTACTCCATCAAGTGGATTAATCCGCCCATGAGTTTAGAGCCCTCATGATGCAATTGTTTCCTAAAAGCCCCACCTCTGGACATGGCGGCACTCCGGGGGACATTTCAGACCCAAGCCATGACACCTTGTGCACAGAGCAGCTGGCCGACTGGTATCAGGATGTCTAGTGCTCCTTGAAGCCAGAGCTCCGTGTCTCCAGGGAGCTGAGTGATTGGGCGCTGGAGCTGCCCCTGTGATCTAGACCCGTCTGCAGCCTGCCCTCTGGAGTTACCAGGAGATGCTGAACTCCTCCTCCTGGCTAGCTTTTCCTGTGTCTCCACCGCCTAACCTGCCTGATGATCCCACCGCATTCCTGAGCATCCTTTGGCGGTGACATGTGGCTGTGAGGGCCTCTTGGGCATCCCGTAGCAGTAACTATGACTGCGGTCTCAGGTCCTCTCTTTAGCAGGAACTGTTGGCAGTGGGGCTTCTCCCAGAAATGGGCTCCAGGAGACACAAATCCGGTTGTGTTCACTTAAAAATATACTTTCATTATAGGAACAGTAAAGTCTAATACTTAGAAAAGAGGACAAAGGAGAAACTTAAACTCACTCAAATCCTAGCAGAGAAAAATCTCCATTTATTTTGGAGAATGTGGCTGGAATTTATTTTTAATGCATGCATACTTTACAATGTTTTATTTGATTATGATCACGTAGTATTTATACAGTTATGCAGCCTGTATTTTTCCATGAAGTACTAGGCTAGGTGCAATTAATGGTCTCCCTAAAAAGTGATTTTTAAAAGGCTGCTGAATATTATACTTTATAAGTGAAACAATTTAATCATCAAATTATTATCAGACGTTTACCTTGTCTCTGTTTCTTTCTATGATGAATAACACTCCACTGAGCATCTTTACACATGAATCTAGGTGTTTAGTATAAATTCTAACAAGTAGAATGATTTGTAAAAGTGTGGTTTTTAAAACTCAATACATAAAATTGCTTTCTAGAAAGACCGAATCAATTTATGCTACCACAAATTCTATGTGGGACAGTCAGTTTCACCATAGCTACCTTATTAGAATTATTCATTTTATAGAACTTTCTTTGATACACAGACACAATGATATCTTGTTGTTTCAATATCCTATATTCATATCTTTGTTTACCCTTAAGCATATTTCCATCTTTTTAAATTTGTGGCCATTTTTATTGCTCCTTCTATGCATTGTCTGTTCTTTCCTTTTTTGGCCATGAATATTGGTGTTTCTCTTGATGATTCCTCACAGCTATTTATATATGGTGTATTAGCCATCATATTTGTGACAAAAGGTCTCCTGTGCATATATCTCTTATCTTTTAGTTATACCTATGTTTCTACGTGTATAATATTCATTTTATAGATGAAACCTATTCAATCTTAATATGTTGCTTCTCTGAGTAGACAAATTTGTCCCATATATATTAGCTATCTCTTCACTCATAGTTTTTTTTATTTTTATATCTGACATTTAAATCTTCAACAATCTAGAATTTATCTTAGTATTTAATATAAGATGCTGACTTGATGTTTTCATTTATAAGCAAGTTTCTAATAGCATTTGTCATAAGATCCTTCCTTCCTCTGATGGTGTTGGTACGTCTTTTATTGGCTTTAACTTTACACATACAGAGAGAGAGAGAGAGAGAGAAAGAGAGAGAGAGAGAGACATACATCTGTTTGGAGGTTATTTCCCAATGTGGATTTATTTTTTTTTTGTTAATTCTCATAGTAGACTAGAACTCTGTCTTGTAGTTTTATGATAAATTTTAATATCAGCTAGAGTGACCATCCTTCTTACTCTTCCTTTTCAAATGAAAGAGGAAAAGTAATTCTTTCTATTTTTCTTCCCTCCGTTCAGTTTACTGAATAGAATTCACACTTTGCAGCCAGACTGATAAGGACTCAGATTCCGACTTTTCAGATCATTAACTGCAGGAGGAGTTTACTTATCTCCCTGGGGTTCAGTCTGCTTATCTGAGAACAGGGTGAGATAGCTCCCTGTCACCGGGTGCCACAGGAACCGACATCCAGCCAGGAGTGCAAGGCCCGAGCTATGAAAAGGGCTCAATCAATGGCGACTGCCATTCCGAGGTGCCCAGGTCTCGCATGCTACCCCTGACCTCCTCTGGGGGGTAGAGAGATGCCAGCTGTGTCCCTGGCACCCAAGGCCCCTGGGTTTGAATTTTGCTGCTCTAGCGTTTCAAGGTGGCAGACCCTGTGGCATTCCAGGAATTTCTAGGAGACATCTGGTCTCAAATCTTGTGCAGCAAACAACAACCTGTTCCTACTTGAAAAGACCGATGGGTTCAGAGAGCTGCTGAGAAAACCCCAAGCCTGAGCGACACCCCTCGATGGCCAGGTTTGGGCCCGAACTGAAGAATGATAATTCTGGGCTTGAGACCAGACCCAACCACTTAGTGCTGTGTGACCTCGGGCAAGCCACTTACCCATTCTGAGTGCCAGTGTTCTCAACTGTCAAGAGGGGCTTGCAGGAGTGCCTTCCTTTTAGAATTCTTATTATAAGAAGTAAGCAGGATTTTTAAAATATAAAACACTCAGCAGAATGCCCGGTCCAGCAAGTACGCAATGCCTCTCAGAGGCAGATGACGATGATGATGTGCCTGAGTATCACTGTGTTTTGGGGTGTACCTGCCGGTGCAACCTCAAAAGGAAGCCAGGACACGCTGCTGAGTTGACACGGAATGTTGGAGTATGATTCTGCGCTGTCTCAAAGCACATTTGAGCTGTGAATATATGCACCAAATGACCTGCTTTATCATTCCATCGGATGTGCTGACTCGGCAAGTTGAGAGAGTGGTCTTCCCGGGAGCTTAGGGATGTGCAGACACGGTGAGCCTCCCAGATCTCTCTCTCTCTCTCTCTCTCTCTCTCTCTCTCTCACACACACACACACACACACACACACACGCTCGACGCATGTATCCAAATCTGAGATATACAGAAGGTCTTTCTACCAACAACATTGCAGCAAAATATGTGCCTTTGCTTGCTCTTATCGACTAGCAGAAAAATTTTTTTTTTTTTTGCGGTACCGGGGATGGAACCCAGGGGCGTTCTACCTCCACGCTACACCCCCGGCCCTATTTTTTATACTTTATTTTGAAACCGGGTCTCACAAAGTTGCGGAGGGCCTCACTAAGTAGAGAGAGAGAGAGAGAGAGAGAGACAGAGACAGAGACAGGGAGAGAGAGCTGAGGCTGGCCGCGAACCCGGATCCTCTGGTCTCCACCTCCCAAAGTACTGGGATTACAAGTGTGTACCACCACGCCCGGCCTTCGACTAGCAGAAATTGATAGTGAATTCTTTTCTTTCTTTCTTTCTTTTTTCTTATGCTAGTGATTGAACCCAGGGGTGTTCTACCTCTGAGGGATACCCCCAGCCTTATTTTATTTTATATTTTGAAACAGAATCTCACTAAGTTACCTTGTGCTGGCCTCGAACCTGCCATCCTCCTGTTTTGGGCTCCCAAGTAGGAGGATCACAGGCATGTGTCACTATGCCTGGCTAATTGGCAATAAATTCTATGCTCTAAAATTTCATGGACATGCCAGGCAGGATGGTGATTCCAGTACTTGGGAGGCTGAGACAGGAGGACTCCAAGTTCAAGGCCAGACTCAGCAACTTAGCAAGGCTCTCAGCAACTCAGAAAGATCCTGTTTCAAAATCAAAAATAAAATGGGGCTGAGGGTATAGCTGGAAGGTAGAACACTGGGTTCCCAAAGGATTTAACCTGGGTTCAATTACCAAAATATATATTAAAAAATTCTTTTCATGGATATTGCCTGGGCCAAAGTATTATAAAAAGTATGTTGGTTACTCAAGATAGTATGGTTAAGTATTATAAAAAGTGTGTTGGCTACTTAAGATAGTATGCCCAAAGTATTGTAAAAAGTGTGTTGGTTACTTAAGATAGTGTGGCCAAAGTATTATAAAAAATGTGTTGGCCAGGCGTAGTGGCACACGCTTGTAATCCCAGTACTTGGGAGGCTGAGACTGGTGGATCTGGGTTCGCCGCCAGCCTCAGCTACTTAGTGAGGCCCTCCGCAACTTAGTGAGACCCTGTTTCAAAATGAAGAATAAAATAGGGCTGGGGGTGTAGCTCGGAGGTAGAATGCCCCTGGGTTCAATCTCCAGTACTGCAAAAAAAAATTGTGTTGGTTACTCAAGAGAGTTGGTAGGAGCGTTCACACATCTACATCATGTTGAGTACAGCAGTAGGACCATGAAGTCTCATAGCTTAAAAAGGGCTTCTTTTGGCTGGACATGGTGGCGCACGCTTGTAATCCCAGGACTTTGGGAGGCGGAGACTGGAGGATCCGGGTTCGCGGCCAGCCTCAGTTCTCTCTCTCTCTCTCTCTCTCTCTCTCTCTCTCTCCCTGTCTCTCCCTGTCTCTCTCTCTCTCTCTCTCTACTTAGTGAAGCCCTCCGCAACTTCGTGAGACCTGGTTTCAAAATAAAGTATAAAAAATAGGGCCGGGGGTGTGGTTCAGAGGTAGAACGCCCCTGGGTTCAATCCCCGGTACCGCAAAAAAAAAGGGCTTTTTTTTTATTTATCTGTTCTGTCTACAGCATATCTATCTGTAAGTATTTATTAAGCACCTATTGTCTACCTCACATGTAGAACTAACCATGAATTAGACATACTCCTGGTTCTGGAAATCCTGTCAACTGCAGAAGAGGTTATATGCAAATAATCAACAAACAACTCTGTCCACACCTTCGCAGAGACCTCGTATAGAGCTAAACTAAAGCAGTTCTTGACGCCGTCGCAAATCCTTCATGAGTAATGCACATTATATATACACGTGTGATAAATGATATTAGAACTTTCTAATATTTCCAGTGCACCTCGCCTTCCTGGACCGGAGGATGTTTCCACACACACCTCTCGGCCACACCGCACGATCATGTAACTTGCTGTGACCCGTGAAATAGGAGCAGAAGCCACCGGTGTCATTTCTGGGCTGGAGCGCTTCAGCGTTAGGGCAGAATTGTCTGAGCTCTCTTCTCCTGCTCTGGGAAGCTAGAAAGCCACATGTTAACATGAGGGTGTCAGAAAATGGCACTGCCAACTGCCAGGGTCTTGGAGTGACCCTACAGTATGAGCAGCAACTACTCCAAGGGGATTCAGGCCTCTTTCTCCACAGGACTGTAGTTTGATATATAACTGGAATGGAAGAGCTCTTGTAAGATCAGTTGGTGAGTTTGGTGACAACAAGGTCTGCAGGAGATCTGAAGGGAGTGTGGCCCTGCAGATGGCCCAGGGTTTGCATTTCTCAGACCTCGGTCACCCTCTCTTGTCCCTGAGCCCCTCAGCCCCTGCACCTCGTGCTCTTCTACTGGGGACCGTGGCGTGGCCTTGTCTCCTGCACAGATTTTAGGCTGCTGTTGCTTTGATGGTAAGGGGGAGAGAGGACATCATTGGATGGGAAAATTCAGCTCCTCGTGTGCTCGGGAGCCCAGTTAGTGGCACACAGATCACTGGCATCGAAGTAATAGTGACAGGAAGTCTGGCTTATCCACCCAGTAGAACTTCTCATTCTGTTGCTAGAATCCTCATCGCTGGACAAAAAGTCAGGTTATGCGCTAGATGACTTAGCGAAGGAATGTGGCTGGATGTCTCGCTCTTTTCCAATTCTCCCCACTCCTCGACTCAGTGAAGACAAGATAAGATTCAAATTAAGATGTGCATGGTTTAAGCCAGGCGTGGTGGCGCACGCTTGTAATCCCAGTACTTGGGAGGCTGAGACAGGAGGATCGAAGGTTCGTGGCCAGCCTCAGCTGCTTAGTGAGGCCCTCCGCAACTTAGTGAGACCGTGTTTCAAAATAAAGAATAAAAAATTGGTCTGGGGGTGTAGCCCACAGGTAGCATGCCCCTGGGTTCAATCCCCAGTACTGCAAAAAAGAAAAAAAAAAGTTGTGCATGGTTGTGAATGGTCATGATGACCCTTATTAGGATTTAGGGCAGTAAGCTTTAATATAAGGATTTTTAAGAGTCCGTAAATTTACATTCCTATTTCTGACCCAGTTTTGTATACAACTAAGAGGGCAGCTGGAAGCCTCCTCTGACTGGCCCTTGGTTAGGAAATATATATTTGTACTGGGGATTGAAACCAGAGGCATTCTGCCTCGGAGCTATACCATCAACCCTATTTTATTTTTATTTTATTTTATTTTTTATTTTGAAACATGTCTCGCTATGTTGCTAAGGGTTTCACTAAGTTTCCTGGAACCTGCTATCCTCCTATCTCAGCCTCCCAAGTACTGGGATGACAGGCATAAGGAAAAATAATATTTAGAGACACAGAAACAAAAATATAGGTCTAAGATGGCTGCCCTGTGCCCCTTTAAAAAAACACCAATGTCTCTTCCATGGATAAAAATTTTTGTCCTTTAAGGAATAAACAGATAATTTCGATAGATAATTTCCTGGCTGTGTTCTTGGCCCATGGTGGCTACCGTCTAACATATGAAGAGGCCAGGAAGACATAGATAAATATAGAGAGAAAAGGGAGAAACGAAGATACAAAGTTATCCCACAGGGCATTCCTGTGTTAGTCATCTTATAAAAATTATATGTACCACAGAATATCTATTTTTAGAGGCCAGGAGGTTATGTGAAGCAGTTCAGATGTCGGCAAAGACCCACAGGCCAGCTCGCAGCCATGATATCGGATATTTGGATATTTGTTTTCTTTATTTTAACTGTGCAAAGCTGTTACAGACCACGTGGATATGTTGGCCACTTGGGGACTGGAAGATGCGATCCATGTGCTTCTTCAGAGACGTCTGGGGCACTAAGTGGTTCTTTTGTGTTATTTTTGTCCATCTTCTTGGCCTGGCACTATAACACACACACACACACACACACACACACACACACACACACACACACTTCTTTCTGTACCTTCTCTATGATCACGTCTGAAAGAGGCCCCCAATTCTCACACGATTACAATTCAACTTTTATTAAAAGCCTGAAGCTGGGTGTGGTGGTGCAGATCTGTAATCCTATTACTTGGGAGGCTGAGAAAGGAGGATTGCAGGTTTGAGGCCAGCCTCAGCAACTTAGCGAGACACTCGGCAACTAGCAAGACCCTGTTTCGAAACAAACAAACAAATAAATAAAATGCAGCTGGGTATGGTGGCACATGCTTGTAATCCCAGTATTTGGGAGGCTGAGACAGGAGGATCGCAGGTTCAAAGCCAGCCTCAGCAACTTAGCGAGGCCCTCCACAACTTAGTGAGACTCTGTTTCTAAATAAAGAATAAAAAATAGGGCTGGAGCTATATCTCAGAGGTAGAATGCCCTTGGGTTCAATCCCCAGTGCCACACACAAGCACATAAAGCCTGAGAAAGCTTGGGGAGGGGGCTGTTGCCATGTCCGCCAATGATCTGATTAGGGTACTTTGTTCACCTCTTTTTTTACTAGTTAAAATCTTGTCTGAGTTTAGAGAGGCTGGATAATTTGCAGCTTCTCTTCCAACTATAGAACACTCAATTTGACTACGGAGCAGTTGAAAAATCTATTGGATTTTGAGATTGAAGCTGCAATAAACTGGCCAGCAACACACGAGCTTCTCATCCGCCTCACATTCATTTGATCTTTTTCTCCTATATTTAGTGAAACTCTCATTCGCACTGTTTCTCTGGGATCAACCCTCTTACTTGCTAAAAAGATTTGTCTCGGGTGGCCCGGTGACCCTTTGCACCGGAGAGACTGCAGAACCCCGAGAGAGCAGGTCACCCCGCCCTCTCCCCTCCTCTCTTTGCTATTCTCAGACCAGAGTTGGGGCTCAGTTCCATCCCTCACTCCTCCAAGAAATTGGAGAGCGTGGTGTTGCTGGAGTAGGTTTGACAGATTTAGCAAATCAAAGCATGAGAAGCCCAGTTGAATTTCAGGTAAGTGACAAATGGTTTTAGTATAAGTTGGTTCCATGCAACATGAGTCATGATTTCTCATTGTTTATCTGAAATTCACATTGAGATGGGCAACCTGTATTTTATCTGGCAACCCATTGTAGGGAGAGGGGACACCTTCCTCAGGGCCAGCCTGCTGTCCCCAGCTTGCTGGAACCCTTTCCAGGGCAAAGTACACTTCGATAATAGGACAGGACATCATAGCTCCTATATAACACTATGACTATTTCCTTCGGCTTTGTAGGACCTAAAGATTCCTGGCTTGGGAAATGCCTCCCAAGACCCTTCTTAGAGGGAAGTGGTGCACAGAATCAAGGCTATCTCACTCTGAGTCCTCTGCCTGACTTGCATTTAATTCTTTGAAGTCGGGGAGACCTGAAAGTTAACACTGAGAAGTGCTCAGGCCAGGGTAGGATTATAAAATCTCTATGGCAATAAAGTTAACACATTTCATGTTGGTGCCTGCTTTTCATCTAGAGTGTTCAGTGTTTATACTTCATCTCATTGACCTTTCAGACACTCAATGAGGCAGAAATTTTAGGAAATATGAACTCAGGGTACTGTAGCTTTACCCAAGATCTGACTGGCATGGTGAGTCCAAACCAAGTGTCCTGGTTTCCTTTCTTCTGGGCCTTTCTTCCCAGTGTCATATCCTTAACAGACCCACATTTGGCGAGGTCAAGCATCTTTTCCGGCCATAGGGGAGTGGATCAAGGGTGGTCAATCACCACTTCTCCCATTCCTAGACCTAATGTCTTACTACCTCCGGGATCTTAATTATGCAAAGAAATAGCCATAACTAATTTTGAAAGGAGATAGTAAAACACAGTTATTCATTAATTTATGTTTTTAGAAAAGCAATGCATCAGAGAAAGTTTTAAAAATTCAGAAAATCAAAGATGAAAATAATAGTCACTCATTCTCTCGTAACTAGGAAAACCCCATATTAACATTTAGGTGTAGCTGGGCGTGGTGGCGCACGCTTGTAATCCCAGTACTTGGGAGGCTGAGACCAGAGGATCCATGTTCGCGGCCAGCCTCAGCTACTTGGTGAGACCCTGTTTCAAAATAAAGAATAAAAAATAGGGCTGGGGGTGTAGCCCGGAGGTAGAACGCCCCTGGATTCATTTCCTGGCACTGCCAAAAAAAAAAATTTGCTCTTTTTGTTCATGTCTATTTTTGGGGGCATTGATACATATGTCCATTTACATTTTTGTATATAAAGAAACACACTTTATTAAATTAATGACATGCTAAAATATTTTATCTAGAGGTTTTTTTTTTTTCAGTACCGGGGATTGAACGCAGGGGCGTTCTACCTCTGCGCTACGCCCCCGGCCCTATTTTTTTATACTTTATTTTGAAACCAGGTCTCACGAAGTTGCGGAGGGCCTCACTAAGTAGAGAGGGAGAGAGAGACAAGGAGAGAGAGATAGAGAGAGCGCGCGCACGTGCGCAAGCGCACGCGCACGAGCTGAGGCTAGCCGTGAACCCGGATCCTCCGGTCTCCACCTCCCAAAGTACTGGGATTACAAGCGTGCGCCACCACGCCCGGCTGAGGTTTTTATATAGTATATGCTGCACATATTTTCCAAAGGTATTTAAGAGTCTTTTGGAGAACACGGGGACTCAATGTTTCCCAATACAAATTGAGTATATTCAATATGAATATCCCAAATCCCAAATACCCTCAAATATGAAACTTTTTGAATGATACCACAAGTAGATCATTCCACACCTGACCTTGTAGAATGGGTCACAGGCAAAATGCAGGCTTACTAAAATATTATCTAACATTACCTTCAGGCTATGTGTGTAAAGGGTATATAGAATATAAATAAATTTCCTGTTTAGACTTAAGTCCCATATCCATGATATCTAATGATTCATATGTAAATATCTCAAAATCTGGAAAAAAATTTGAAATCTGAATTATTACTAGTCCCAAGCATCTGGGATAAGGGATACTCAACCTGTATTCACATCTATTTCCTCCAATGTCTTCAGGGGCTCTGTTGTGGTCAGATATAGAATGTCCCCTGAAGAGCTCAGGGTTGATATAATTAAGTCATGAGGGTTGTAATCTCATCAGTACATAAATCCATTCTAATAGATTTACTGGGTGGTAACGGAGGCTAGTGGGGGTGTGGCTGGAGAAGGTGGGTCCCTGGCAGGTGTGGCCTTAGGGACTGTGCTTTTGTCTTTGAATCCATCCCTTGCTTGCTTGCTCTTTCTTGCTTCCAGCCTCCATGATGTGAGAGCTGAGCCCTTGCTCTCTCCCTCTCTCTGCTTCCCACCACCGTGCCCTGAGCTTTAGACCCTGGGCTCACATGGACTGAACCCAGAATCTCCAGAAAACTGGGAGCAAATAAATCTTTCTTCCTCTAAGTCGCATGGTCAATCATTTCGATTATAGCAGTGAAAATGTTGACTGAGACAGGTTCTAAATTTGAGTCACTTTTAGGGACCCCAATGAGCTGGGACGACCAAGTGGACAGGGCTCTGGATGATTGTAGATACAAACCCCTGGCCTATTGGAACCCCTTGTGAGACTTCAGAAAGCTCACTAATTTTTGTGTCCATTTCCCCCATCTAAGAAATGGGTGTCTTAGGGTATGTCCTTAAGCTAGAGGATATGTAAAGATAAACAGGACATTAAGAGAAACTGTTTGGGGTATCTTCAAGGTTGGGCACTGCAAAAATACATAGCATTATTATCCTGCTTGGTGGCCCCCCTTGAGGCTGTTGGCAAGCACTTCGTACATTTATTCTAGTTCTTTAAGAGAAAAATGTCTCTCCTGGTACTTGATGAACATAACAGACATCATTTCTTGTCTGAAATTAAGTGAAAGTAGCATCCATTGAGTGTTTCGTATCCACATTCTCATCTATGCATTCAGCCAACATCTCTAAATGTCAACCACCTGCTAGACACTTATCCATACATTATTCCATTTAACCTTTCTAAAAACACTCTCTGAGATATTATTAGATTTATTATTATTATCAATGCTCTCTTTAAAACCATTTAATTCTGGAATAATTAAAGGCTCACCGAAAGTTGCTAAAATGGTACATAGAGTTCTAAACACCCTTGACCTGACCTTTCCCCAGTGGAGAATCTTTTTTCTTTCTTTTTCCAATTTTTGTTTGTACTTTTATTGACATATAAGGAAACTGAGGCTCAGGATAGCTAAATAGTTTCCCAGCTTCCAGCTACAGAGACAGGGGTCAAATTCACCTACCTCTGCATCCAAAATAAACCTCCTTCCTGCTTCTGCCCAGGAATTCCAAACTGGAGGTGGGACTCTCTTATTCTAGATCCCGTACTTCCGGTCCATCTCCCGCATCCCAATCTACTTCCGGGTGCCCCTTGTTGAAGCAGTCAAGTCCTAGAGTAATTTAATTCTCAGTTGGGGGAAGAACTTGGGTTGGTTTACTAAGACTATAGGTAAGAACGAAAATAGAACCTCCTGACAGCTTGATTTCCTTGTGCTGGCACCAGGCTCTGTTCAGGGGAACTGGAGGAGACCCTATAAATATGCAAACACAGGGAAATCCTGCACCGGGTCATGAGCCGCCTGGATGGGACTGGAGGCGAGGCACATTATTGCAGGCAACAAGCTCCAAGAAATCTCTGCATTTCTGAGAATCCCCGAGTAGTTAGTGATTGTACATAAAGGAGCCAAAGACGGCCAATTTCAATTCCAGAGTTCGGGATTATTCTGTCAGAAAGGCATATAAGCATATGCATTCAATAAGAACCCTAATAGAGGAGGAGGAGGCTTTCCACTGGCTTCTCTCTTGCTTTTTTTTTCCTCCTCCCTTCAAATTGATATCTCAAAGCCTTAAGTCAAACTGTGTTTTATTAAGAGAATGGGTTATTTGAGATATGGTTGTGACATTAACCAGGGCCGAGCCCAGCTGTAGTTCAGCCAAGATCCTTCATGCTGAATCTGAATTTCAGTACAGAGAGCCCCACTCTGCTTAGTTTTGCTTGGCTTGGATGACTTTGCTCGGTTCCTACCCAAGTGGCGATGGTTTTGCCAAGAGCAGGATGATTTCCCAGCCACTGGGACAGTGTCGGTTGATAGCGTGGGTGGTTCACAGGAGCGAGATGCAGCCAACCGCAGGAGCTTGGCTTTCTTCTCCACAAGTACTATTCCAGAAAACCGTACCACTGCTTACTGGGCCTGCCAAGAGAGGGGTAAAGGGCCACTGGGACCTTGGAATTGGACCCAGCCAAGGAATTAAAGGGGGCAGAGAAAAGTGCTGGAATATGAGATCCCTGGAAACTTGAACTGAATCCTCAAATTTAATTTTCGCTTCAAAGCTCTCACCTTCTTCTCTGTGGGTCTTGAGCCAATATCTGCGGGCGCCATCTTCCTAGGAGGCCTTGCTGAAGTGGCTCATCCAAATGCCTCCAAGTATTGTCTTCTTTAAACTGCTGTGTGAATTCTTACAGATGTCCCTCCCCCTGACCCCAGCTTCCTTAGGAAGTGGCCATGATGACTGGATAGGACCCCGTCAGAGTGGAGGCAGCCCAACCTCCTGTTCTGTGAGGTCACCAGTGTTGGCATTAGAAAAGGAACCTGTTGGCACATGTCTATGATCCCAGTACTTGGGAGGCTGAGACAAGAGGATTGCAGGTTCGAAGCCAGCCTTAGCAACTTAGCCAGACCCTGTTTCAAATAATAATAATAATAATAATAATAATAATAATAATAGTTATTATATAAAATTGGGCTGGGGGTGTAGCTCAGAGGTAGAACTCCTCTGGGTTCAACCCCCAGTACCACAAAAAAGAAAAAAGATAAAGAAAAGAAGGAGGAGGAGAAGGAGGAAGAGGAGGAAGAGGAGGAAGAGGAGGAAGAGGAGGAGGAGGAGGAGGAGGAGGAGGAGGAGGAGGAGGAGGAGGAGAAAAGGAACCTGGTGGAAACTTAATCTCCTTTCTTTTCTCTAGAGGAACTTTATCCCCCTTAGGAAGGGAAGTATTTTCAGGCTCTTCTGCCATGAGATTCCATAAAGCTGAATGACTTCTTTCGTTTAGCGCTGATTTCTCTCTTAACAAGTTATTTACATTCTGCCAAACAAGGTAAGAAGGTCAGCATGGAGCTATATTTGCAGAGCACAAAAAATGAAAGTCTATATAAAACAAGCAAACAAAAAAATCAGACAGCACTGGTTTCTGTGGTCAATTGTAACTTTGGGGGGGACCAAACTAGTTCAGATCCAAAAAATATGGTCTCTCTCTGGGAAATAGGCAAGTTTAGTAAACTACAAAAGAAACAGCCACTTCCAAATAAAACTGTAAAGCCAGGTTACCCTGTAGCATGGGTGTGTTGTAGTGGCTCCCAAGCACCTCCTGTTAAATTTTCAGAAATTTTGTGAGTCATTTTTATACAAAGCCATTACTTAAATTGACAATTGAATAAATTCTGTTTTTAAAATGTAGTAAATACTAAAAAAATCTTCACTTTCTAATTATTTTAATGCATTATACTCTTATCTATGCACTTGTTATTTGCGTCTGTTGTACTTTCTAAGGGGTGTTGCTGCTCAGCTCCTTTCAAATCCATGTTTGGTGATTGTACAGTAGCTGTAAAATGGAGATGGTAGGAGTATTTACACCACGGAAATAGGCAAATGCTACAGATCAGGACTGCATTCCTTTCTCTTTCTTTCTTTCTTTCTTTCTTTCTTTCTTTCTTTCTTTCTTTCTTCTTTCTCCAGAAGGACCAGTTGTAAAAATATATTTTATATATACACATATACACACTCATCATATATATGTGTGTGTATATGTGTAAGTGATTAGCAATATATATATATAATGTGTGTGTATGTGATATATACACACATGCACACTCATCATATATATATCATATGTGATTGTGTGTAGTACTGGGGATTGAACCAATCAACCCTCCAACCCAACTGGAGGACCAGTTGTGTGTGTATGTGTGTGTGTGTGTGTGTGTGTGTGTGTGTGTGGTGTGTGTGTGTGTGTGTGTGTGTGTGTGTGTGTGTTTACTGGGGATTGAATCATTGAACCCAAGGACATTCTACCTCTGAGCTACGCCCCCAGCTCTATTTTATTTTTTATTTTGAAACAGGATCTTCCTAAGTCGTAGAGGGCCTTGCTAAGTTGCTGAGGCTGGCCGGGAACCTGTGATCCTCCTGCCTCAGCCAAGTACTGGGATTACAGATGTGCACCATCATGCCAGGCTCACTTGTAAAATACTTACCAGCTCACCACTCACTTACAGGACATATCTTCTCGCATGTAGAACCAAGTCCTGGGCCACCAGAGTCAAGGAGCTATATCCCTGGGCATGCTATCTTTGAGTATTTGTCAGAACCTACAGTTATCATAAACTGAGTCACATTTGAGGTAAAAGAGACAAGAAGATTCCTGGGGGCGAAGGATGTTAAGTCTCACAGCAGTTCATTTTATTTTTACTAATGAATTAAGAGCCTTTCATGCTGTTTACCTGCCAACATACAGACATCTGGCAGTTTCCAGGCAGGCCGCTGATTTCTTCATGTGTCTCTAAGAATCTTCTCTCTGGACTTTCTGGGACTTTGACTTACAGAGCATGAGTGGTAGTACCCTGTTCTTCCTCGTCATTCTTACCTCTTTCTTGGTCCTTGAAACCTGAAGTTAAAAAAAAAAGGACATCTACCCCTGAATGTATAATGATTCTGTGACCCAAATATTAAATTTCTCCATGTCATTTATAGACATAATCATCCCATGGGGAAGAAAAAAAAAAGGGAAACAAAGTCTTAGCTAGTTTTAAACATTAGGCATCTTTTTGTTTAAATGAAGGGGACTCAAATATACATCATTAAAAACCATTAGCAAAGCGCAGTTTGGTGGTGCAGGCTTGTAATTCCAGTACTCGGGAGGCTGAGACAGGAGGATCGAAGGTTCACAGCCAGTCTTAGCACCCCTAGTCCCTCCACCACTTAGTGAGACCCTGCTTCAAAATAAAAAATAAAATAGGGCTGGGGGTGTGGCTCAGAGGTAGAATGCCCCTGGGTTCAATCACCAGTACCACAAAACCAAACACACACAAAAACAAAACAAAATTAGCAATAAGAAACGGCAGCCTACCTGAAGTGATTAATTTCTCTGCTTTAAAGAGATCTAGAAAGTTTACTATGGCTTATTCCCGTTTTTTTTTTTTTCTTTCGCCTGGAATAACTTAGTTGTGTTTTATCTTACTTGCCTTCTCGATTGACTAAATCGCTGTCAATATTTGGAAGAAGAAGAATTAGAAAAAAAGCAAAGTCCAATGCCCTATGACCTTGTTTGGTCCTGCAGACCCACTCTGTCCCCTCGGGGTGCAGGACCAGGAACAGAGGGGTATTTTCATTTCTATTGTCTCACCAAGGCAGAATGGGATTCACCGTTCTCAAGGTCTCTGGACTACCTCTTTCCCCAAAACCTCTATCCTGGGTATTGGGGGAGGTAGAGAAGCTCTGCATAGCTATTTATTTTAAGTGCCTGATTAAAATTTCATGAAAACAGGAAGTCAGGGGAAAAGAATAGATTGCAAGAGCGATGAAATCCGGGGCTTTGTAATTTTTAGCTCACAGGGAAAAAAAAAACACGTTAAATCGTAAGGAAGGTATATTTTCAGAATCGTGCTGTGGCCACTAATGGCATATTTTGTCACTGGCTGGGGAGCTGGTGAACTAAGAATGGGTCCAATTTTTTAAATCTTATTACACCGTTTTGCTCTCATTTAGAAATTGTCACCTTAAAGTAACCGAACGCTGCTCTACTTAAGGCAAACGTCATGCGGAGCTCTCTGTGCCTGTCGGCCACATTGTCTTCTATTTAAGCAGATAGAAATGTTGTCCTGACACAGTCGAACAGCACAGAATCTGTCTGCCCCCTTAAGTTGATGTCGCCTAAGAACTTAATCTTATCTAATTCCCATATCCAATGGGATAAAGAATTGAGAGGAAAGAAAGTAATGACATATTTTTTTTTTTTTCCTGGACGATGACTTGAGTGATTTCTATCCTTGGTTAATGGGAAATAAGGTGTGTCTGTGGACATTCAGCTGTCGAGGAAACCAGCGATCGAAACAAAACCAAACAGAAGCACGCATCAAACTGAAAATCGTTTGATGCAATCAAACCCTTCCTTTGCCCCCCCCATATACACACACATGCACACACACCATGCCCCCGCAGTCCTACTGTTCCTCGAAATTCCAAAATTGTGGGTAGATGTTGAGTCGCAGACCTGAACCTTTGGGATGTCCGGCTGAGCTCTCATTTCGCTGACCAGACAGGAATCATTGCAACAGGCTAATGTCCAGATAACTTTCATTTGCCCGTTTCAAATAAATCCGCAGCTAAAAAGCAGGCCTAAAAGTCCAATCCCAGAGGAAGGCGTAATCCTTATGAGAGACGGGTCAGAGAGGAGCAGGAAATCCCAGCAAGAAGGTATCGCGTAGCCCCCAGCTAAGCAGCCAATTAAGTCCCCCTTGCGGAAGGGTTAAGTCGGTGAGATCTCTTGCCAGGCTTCCTGCTCGCCCATTGAAACGGACCTGAACAGGGAATCAGGGTGTTTATCTAGGAGGAAAAGCTACTGGAGATTCTGATGGGCACAGCGGGATGCCAGGGAGTCCCTTCAAAAGCCCCCCAAATCCCTCAAGGCCTGAGTAGGCTTGAGTAGCTGGGGGAGCCTGGTATCCGCAGGGCAGGAGTGTATATGTAGATACCAGATGGTTTGGGCATATTTCATGTTGATGAGTGTAGGGTCATTCTATTTATATTGTTCAAGACAGGGAAAAGAAAGAAACTGCATCTCAGCAACCTAATGAGACCCTGTTTCCATATAATAAATAAAATAGGTCTGGGGGTGTAGCTTGAGGTAGAATGCCTCTGGGTTCAATCCCTAGGACAAAAAAAAAAAAAGAAACTGCAGTAAAATGTTCAAATCACCTTAAAGTTGAAAAAGTAATCATTCTACTTAGGCTGTTACTGGCTTAATGAATTCATTTCTGCAGAGCTTGGTGAGTTTCCTAGGCCTTCTTGGATGAGTGGGCGTGATAGATGCCCTCGCCTGAGTTATTAATTAATTTATTTACTTATTGCGGTCCTGGGGATGGAACCCAGGGGCCCTCTACCACTTAGCTGCACCCCAAGCCCTTTTAATTTTTTTTATTTTGAAACAGGGTTTTGCTAAGTTGCAGAGATTGGCCTCCAACTTGAAATCCTCTTGTCTCAGTCTCCCAAGTACTGAGATTACAGGTGCACACCACCATGCCCGGCTTGCCTGGGTTATTAACCTCTCAGTAGTTCAGTTTCTCCTTCTGTCAAGTGGAGCTTCTAACTCACGAGGAAGCTCTTCCCACCCACCTTTGTCACTACTGTTTTAAGAACCGGCTTATCTTCTCTCATAATTCTTTGTTTCCTATCAGCCCTCTGTGTCCACAGGTGCTGCATCCTTAGATTTGACTAACTAAGGATAAAAAATATTCAGGGGAAAAAATTGCATCTCTACTGGGTATGCACGGACTTTTATTTTCTCATCAATACTCCTTAAACAATATAGTATAATAACCATTTACATAGTATATATTATTTTAAGTACTATAAGTAATTTAAAGATGATTTTAAGTATACTGGAAGATATGTATAGTTTATATGCAAATACTAACTGCTTTATTTTATATAAAGGACTTGAGTATCTGAGAATTAGGATATCCTTGGGGGGAAGGGGTTCTGGAAACATCCTCCCAGAGATACCAAGGGACAATTGTACCTCTCTGTCTTCTTCACTAAACTGTGGGGGCAGCCAGTTGCTCTTATTCTCCAGTTGAGACACACCTCTTAGCCAGGTGTGGCCACAGTGATGTTCAGCAGTAAATATTTTAAAATGAATGAACACATGCTTATAGATTGTTGTGAAGATCGAAATAAGTAATATATGGGAAAGTTCGTTTAAGAGTTTCAGAGATTCGACATCCCTTCCTGCAGTGAAGTTTGGTCTCACGTAGAGAAAAGTCCTCTGTAGACTCCCCATTCCCAGAGGGAGAATTTGCTCTACCCACTGTAAGGAATCAGCTATGGGAGTGTCCTCTCCCCTTAGCATAGGTGGAGAATCCATGTTAGAACAACTATCGTTGGAAGATGAGCAGGTAACTGGGTCCAAAAGATGTCACCATAGGTTAACCACATAGAAAGAACTGTGCTTTAACATCATGTGAATATCTGCTATCAAACAGTATTGGCCAATGGATCAGGAAAAACCCGAGAAAGTAAAAACAATTAGATGCCAGGAGGGAAATCTCTTGGGGGTAGCATTTTTACAATGACCCCCCCATGCTATTACCATTTGATAGAGCCCTAGACTTCTCTTCCCATCATTCCATCTTTGTCCCTGGGCTGGGGAAGATTTTGAGGCAGGAGACATCGTGTCTCCTCTTTGGAATTTGAAAATCTAAACACGAAGCTTGCAGGGGTATGTCGCTCCTCCGAATTCTCCAACGGTGTGGTATTTATGAAACAAGTATGTCCAAGGGGCCCTGAGCATTTAGCGCCTTGATCACATTCCGCCTCACAGCATTCAGCTATATTGAGTGACTTTTGCCCAAAGCCCCAGCCAGCAAGCCCTCCGTGGATGGATCTCAATCCAAGAAGGCTCTCGGGTTTAATCACCGACTTCCCTGTCCTCCGGAGCACTTTGCTAGGACCTTGCTCAGCGTGGCCTTCGGATACATGAGTTGTGTTTGTCACCCCGCCTGGACTGCCAGCTCCCGAGGGACGGGGCAAAGTCTAGATGCTAGCCGATGCTCCGCCCTGTGCCAGGCGCAGGAAGAGTTACTATATGCCTACGGAACTGCTTCAGTTATTATTGTTTGGGCTATTTTTTGGCCTGGATTTTTCTTTTTTTGCCTAATTTTTTTTCCAGTAGCTATTTCTTCTACTTGTGCACGCAGTCAGAGGTGGCTCTCTTGGCAGTGGAGGAGATGGGCCTTTGTCACTTTAGACTTACTCCTCTCTTGTGTAATGAGTTATAGGAGCACTGTCTCATATACATAGGAAGAGTCCTGTTTAAAGAGAACTGTGGCTTCTGCCCCAGGGAAGCACATGATTGAGGAGACCAAATAGCCCTGGAATGGCAGAGGGTCCTTGGCTGGGGGCTGAACCCACCTGGATCTCAATCCGGGCTCTATTGCTAAATAGCTGTGTGCCCTAGAGCTTGATATTCAAGCTCTCTGAATCTCACGCGCTTCCTCTAGCCCCAGCGCCTCTCAAATTCTCTGCTGTGTGCTTGGTGCACCACGACCAAGCAATCTCTTCACACTCACTCAGTGTCCTTGCAAATCCTGTTTTCCATGACTACCTTGGCCTCTTCGGAGGCAGCAACTACCTCTTATGCATCTTTATCTCCCTGGAGCCCAGCATTGTTTCTGGAAAATGAAGATGAGAATCCTAACTTCTACTACATAGGATCAGAAGAGAGAGATTTATGAAAGGGCTTAGAAAGTTGTCTTGTTTCACAGAGAAAGCACATGAAAACCATTGGCCCGTCTTACACTTTGTTCAGTATCCTTGAACTGAACTGTCTTATTGAAATCCATAATACTACCCGCACTTTACAGATGGGGAAACTAAGTTTCACAAAGACAAGCTGGTTGGAGGCTCTTGTACTGGAAAGATACAGTCAACTGTGCATGGATGGTACTGTTGATGGAGAGAATTTGCAGGGGTTTCTGAGAGACTTAAGACTTAAAAGAAATGGGGGAGGCTCTTGTGCAGGGTGGTCGGGAAACCACTCTGCCTGGCAGCCTTGAGCCCTAGAATTCTAGAGTCCACACAGGAAGAACCAAGAGATCCTGGAGGAAACGTGCCCCAAGGATGAATGCAGGGTTAAGTGCTGAGTGTGGACTTTCCCCTTCCCTCATCTGCGTGGGGAGGAACTTTCTTTTCCTTTTCAAAGATCAATGTGCTGTATAGTTTTTTCTGAAGGTCCATCTATTAAACCAACAGTGGTTGAGCTGGAGGACAATTCTCTGCCACGTAATTAACCCCCGTGGGGTCCCATTAAGAGCCAATGATATTTTATGATTTTATTAACTAGAAGTAAATAGAGAAAGTGTCTGCTGTGGAGCTCAGCTCTGGGCTCCCGGTTACCTGGACACAAGGTGTTCCCTCTAGCACTCTGTGTTCCTTTCTTCCTGAACAAGGTCTAAGTACGTCCTGTATGTGGCTTTTAACTCATTATCTCATTGAACTCTGGAGGAAAGTAAAATACAGGGAGAGGAGAGAACTCTGTGTAGCCAGACTCCAGCCTTCCGAACAGAACCATCTTGGGAAAGTAAAACTCAGCCTCAGTTTATTCCTCTAAAACATGACAGTGATACAAAGACCACCCTCCTAGGGGTGTTGTAGGGTGAGATAAGTAGAAGCACTAAGCAGGTCCCAGACACATGTGAACTTCAGATGCTAAATCTTGTTCCATAGAAACAGTAGCAGCTCCGGGGTGTCCTGCCCTCGCTTCCAGTTATGGAAGCAAGTTTGAGCAGGTGGATGCACACGGCCCAGGACCAACCAAGGACGTGTGGAGACCTAGGGCAGATCCGATGGCGCCAAAGCTATGCACTTTTCTACTCTATCCCAGCATTTTCATCTCAAATTGGCCATGTCTGGGGACACCAACTAGACAATAAATAAGAGAAGTCATTTCCAAGCACTTACTCAGATTTCAGAGCCTGAAGTCAGAGACAGAGAGAAGTGGGAGGCTGGGGTGTGGGGATGCGGGAGGGACGGTCATCTCCTAGAGATGGGGGGAGCTCTGCAGGGCTATAGTGGAGGGAGCGGGGGAGTGTACCTGGCAAGAAGACTGAGCCAGATGCTAAAGGGTCTCAGGCCACAATGACAACTTCAGCTCTACTGCGTAGTGGGATCCAAGGCCACTAAAAATCTGGAGCCCAGAGTGTGAATGGATCCAAGTTTGATGGTAAGATCACCCCAGCTGCTGGGTGGAGTCGGAATTGGAGGTGTGAGCACTGGCAAGAGGGGAAGTCAGGAGTGTTAGCAGGCCTTGCCGGAGGCTGACCGGCGCACGCCCAGCACCAAAAGGAGGCTCAGCAATTTGCAATGTGTTGCCACTCTTTGGCTCCAAGTATGAATGCACACGCCATGGGTCTTTGTTCAGTGCAACTTCCTCTCCCCGTAGGCCTCCAGTGTCCCCTCCTGCCACTCAGCCTGCATAGAGAGGGAAAGAGGGAGACGCACGCCCCTGGAGGGCAGACGCACGGCCGGGCGAGGAGAGACAAGTCAGGATGGATAAGCGGTCAGGATCGGCCAGGCCTTTAGTTACTTTTCCCGCCTGGCCACAGGCCACGGGATCACAGCTGGCTACCTGTGCTCTGAATGCAGTCCTCCTGGAGCACGGCGTCAGCCCAGCCCATGGGCTAGGACAGGAAGTGTGAACCAGCACAATTACAGTGGTGCAAACCACAGGCAGGAAATTTGGGTATATGAGAGCAGCATCGCCTGGCTTGGACTCTTGCCAGGCCACCAGGGTTACAGTCCGTCCTGGTCCCCAAGGGCCAGGGATGGTTAGTGACGACAAGAGATAAGGAACTGGGTTTTGCATTGCAGTGGATAGGGAGGGAGAGGGAGAGGCAGGGAGGCCAGGACAAGTTGGCTCAGAGATGGCAGATTCTAAGGGTGCCAGAGACTGCAGCTGGCATGCTCCTGCTGGGAGGTGAAGACTGGGGCTCTTGGGAGCAGCTCTCCTGGGACACATTGTCTGGGATAGAGACTCCCTAGAGCATTCTCTTTGGACAAGGCAGGTGGCAGACCCCAGATCCTCTGTGTACCAGGGACAGAGCTGACCTCTCCTCTGCAGTTGCAGTCACCTGCCAAGCCTGTCCTCGGAGCCTGGGATGTTTACACCCATCTTGTGGGAGTTCCTCTGTCTTTAATATCCCCAGGGAAGTAGCATGGTTGGTTCTGGGTCTCATGAGTTCTAGGTAACAGATCCAGGTACGCCAGTCTGTGTTGCACAGCCTTAGGCAAGTCACTCAACTTCTCTGTTCCTTAGGTGTCTGAAGGGGAGGGTCACAGTTATCCTGCCACAGGGATGTTATGGGGAGTGACTAAGGTAATAGGCATGAAGAACTTTGGAAAGCATAATATAACCGCAAGCATTGATAATGTGCTTAGTAATATTATTATCACATCCCGATGTGTTATAGATCCATGGGTTTTCCACTTCTGGGAGCTTATAGTTCTTGTGCATGTAATAGCCCATTGACCATGTGCCACACACTGTTCTCAGTGTTTTTGTAATTGTTGTACATTAATTTGGTCCTATCAATAATCCGACTATGTAAGCCGGGCATGGTGGCACACGCTTGTAATCCCAGTACTTGGGAGGCTGAGACCGGAGGATCCGGGTTCGCGGCCAGCCTCAGCTACTTAGTGAGGCCCTCCGCAACTTTGTGAGACCCGGTTTCAAAATAAAATATAAAAAATAGGGCCGGGGGTGTAGCTCAGAGGTAGAACGCCCCTGGGTTCAATCCCCGGTACCGCAAAAAAAAAAAAAAAAACCATAATCTGACTATATAATGTACTATTACCTCCATTACATAGATGAGGAAACTGAGGCCCAGAGAGGTCAAGTAACTTTCCCCAATCCACTCAGGTGGTCAAAACTGGTACAAGATCAAGTCCAAGCCCTCTAGCTGCACAGTCCATATTCTAACCCCCACTCCTCATGGTCTGTGGAGTAAGAGGATTCACTGGTGGTTTTCAGGTTTCCCCTGAGAGTCCTACACGATCTATGTGTCAAGCTCAAAGCTTATGTTGTTAACCATTTGCCTATCCAGCCAGGGGGACTCACAGATGAGCTGTGCAGAAAAGGATAACTGAGCTCCATGGTAGACCGCCATATTGGTCCCCAGGGAACAGACACGATGTCCTCTGCAATATCACAGAGAGACTGCAGAGTGGGATTCCCCAGGTGACATCTCAGGTCTCCTTCTTCCTAGCAAGGTGACACTGGGCAAAGGATCTATCCTCTGAGTCTCTATTCTCCATCTGTCAAGTGGGAGATGCTGTAAGCTGTTCGTAGCATTGTTGGGAGAATATAATAAGCTAATATCTGTGAAGCCTCATAGGATGTCCGAAGTCAAATAAGTACTAAGACATTTCCAGGTATGTGACTTACTAGTAGCACTTCCAGGGGAACAGAGGTGGAGACTTTTGATGCTTTGAGGAAAGTTCTATTGAGATCCGAACAACAGAAGCAAAGTCATAGATCCTTGCAAAAACATTGCAAAATAAAAAATTGCCCTGAGCTGGGCGTGGTGGCGCACACTTGTAATCCCAGTACTTTGGGAGGCGGAGACCGGAGGATCTGGGTTCGAGGCCAGCCTCAGCTCTCTCGCTCTCTCTCTCCCTCTCTCTCTCTCTCTCTCTCTCTCTACTTAGTGAGGCCCTCCGCAACTTTGTGAGACCCGGTT
>PVJS01023837.1:0-17500 GCA_004027185.1 Glis glis
TGTGTGTGTGTGTGTGTGTTTGTTTCCCTTTTGCGGTACTGGAGATTGAACCCAGGGTCATTCTACCTCTGAGCTACACCCCCAGCCCTATTTTATTTTTATTTTGAAACAGGGTTTCTGTAAGTTACCGTGTGCTACCCCTAAACCTGCAATCTTCCTGTCTCAGCCTTCCAGGAACTGGATTATAGGCGTGTGCCACCATGCCCGGGTGGTGTATTCAGCCATTTCAATATTCTGTTGGCTGCCTGTCTTATGCTTTGTTCCAATTCTATCACGTTATTTGTCTTTTTTTTTTTTTTGGTTGTACTGGGGATGGAATCCAGGGGCATTCTACCTCTTGGCTATACCCCCCAGGCCTATTTTATTTTTTATTTGGAAACAAGGTCCTACTAAATTGCTGTGAGCCTTCCTAAGTGGCTGAGGCTGGCCACAAACCTGCGATCCTCCTGTCTCAGCCTCCCAAGTACTGATATTACAAGCATGTGCCATCACACTGGCTATTTGTCTTTTATTATTGATTTTTAGATGCTGTTTGCACTTCAAGAATAAACTCTGCATTATACATTTTAAGTTTTCCCCAACTTGTCTTGTATCTTTGCACTGTGCTTATACTTTCTTTGTCCATGTGGAAGTATTTCTTTTCTGTTAGATACATTTGTCAGTCTCTGTTTTCTTCTTCCGCATACTTAGCCTATTTCCACTAAATAATTATAATTTTATTTATTTATTTATTTTGCAGTGCACTGAGATTCAAACCCAGGGCTTTACACACACTAGGCAACTGCTCCATCACTCAGCTCCAGCTCCAGCCCTAATTATAAACATTTTTAACTATAATTTCTTCTGGTTGTTTCCTATGAAAGTTTAAATGTTTGCTCCATCAAGAAAGATTTTTTTGCTGGGCTGGTGGCACACGCTTGTAATCCCAGTACTTGGGAAGCTGAGACCAGAGGATCCGAGTTTGCAGCCAGCCTCAGCTACTTAGTGAGGCCCTCTGCAACTTCGTGAGACCTGGTTTCAAAATAAAGAATAAAAAATAGGGCCGGGGGTGTAGCTCGGAGGTAGAATGCCCCTGGGTTCAATCCCCAGTACCTCCGAGCTACACCCCCGGCCCTATTTTTTATTCTTTATTTTGAAACTGGGTCTCACGAAGTTGCGGAGGGCCTCACTAAGTAGAGAGAGAGAGAGAAACAGGGAGAGAGAGACAGAGCTGAGGCTGGCCGAAAACCTGGATCCTCCGGTCTCCACCTCCCAAAGGACTGGGATTACAAGCGTGCGCCACCACGTCCGGCAAAGAATGATTTTTTAATAAAGCATGAGAGCTCTAGGTCTGTTCTTTTTCAAACGGCTAGACAATTTCCAAAGCCATTGCTACAAATTCTGTCTTGACAGGTTTGAACTTTTCATTATATTTTATAATCTTTATTGCTTTTATTTTTCAGATATATCCTTTCTGTTTTCCTAGTAGAATTAGATATTTTACCAGTGGGGAGAAGGATACTTGTGAGATAAATTTAGATGATTTTTTTTTCTTTTTTCTTTCTTTTTTAAGATAGGGTCTTAAAAAAGATGCTATCCAGGTAGGCCCCAAACTCCTGGGCTCAAGTGATCTCTTTCCTCAGCCTTCTCAGTATCTGGGACTAGAGATGCACACCACTGTGCCCTGCTGTCAGATAGGATCTTTTTACTCTTTTATGCTTAATTGATTACATTTGATATTTATGTACGTCATTGATTTGGTTTTCAAACCTTTTAAATTGTTTTTACAACTGTACAGTCAAAATTTTGGCCTCAGACTTTCAGATTTTAGGATAGTGCTTCCCATGTTTACACATTGAGCATTAAGGACCACAGAAGTGTTAATCTCATCCTCTACTGTAGTCCATTTCTCCTTCCATTGTGGCATTTTTGCTTAATGCATTTCATGTCAAGTCAGTTGACTCATAAAAGTTCATATATCTTCATTTATTCATTAATAAATATTTATTGAATAACTAATATATACAGGCTCTGTTTTATAGGGTAGGAATGTAGAAGAGAACAAAAAGGCAAAAGCCTTGTTCTCATGGACCTTGAATTCTAGTGGGAGAGATAGGATAAAGAGATAAATGTGTAGTGCGTTGATTGTTTATGCTAGTCAGTGACCTCAGTCTTTTTCATTGTGACTTGGATCCTTCTTCCTTAAACATTCACTGCCATAGTGCTCTTTGATGCCTTTTTATTTTATCTTGAATATAACTTTGTCAAGCATTGATATTGCTAACCCTCTTTTCCTTTTGTTTTTATTCATGTGGCCTGTCCTAATGAATAGCCCTGGTATACTTGGCCTATCATTTTCTACTTTAATCCTTTTTAGGTCCTTGGGTTTTTTGTTGTTTTTGCAGTACTGGGTATTGAACCCAGAAGGACTGTACCACTGAGCTACATCCCCATCCCATTTTATTTTTTATTTTGAGACAACTTCATTGAGTTGTCCAGGCTGGCCTCAAACTTGAGATCCTCCTGTCCAGCCTCCCAAATTGCTGGGATTGCAGGCATGTGCCACTGTGCTCAGCTAGGTCATGAGCCACCATGCCCAGCTCTGTTGTGTTTTTTGTTGTTGTTGTTTGCTTTGTTCTTTTTTTTAATTCAGGGGCATTCTACCTCAGAGCTACACCCCCAGCCCTATTTTACTTTATTTTGTTTGTATGTTTGAAAATGGTCTTGCTAGGTTGCTGAGAGTCTCACTACTTGCTGATGCTGTCCTTGAACCCACAATCCTCCTGTCTCAGCCTCCCAAGTACTGAGATTACAGGTGTGCACCACCATGTCCAGCTTTGCTTTGTTCTTAATCTTTATTTGCAGCTTGTTTAAAAAAAATAAAATAAAAATTTGTGGCTGGGGGTTTCCTTTATTTTGGCTGCTGATAATCTGAAAGATACAAAGCATATGGTTTTATCAGAGGATGGGTTACAAGACTTTGAATAATAAACTTAATTTGTGGGGATTTATTATCTATCAACTTAAGAAATGAAACAGTCATCTGTTGACTTCCTAGGTCTAAAGATGTAGACATTTACATATTATTTATACTCTTCTTGCCTATTCATCTCCCAATTTTAAGGCATTGGTTTACTTTGGGATTTCGGCTACAGACCCTTCTTGATTATACTGGGGTATGAGTATGTGTATCTTTCTTTTAAGAATTATAATATTTATAATCCTTATCAACATAATGACCAATTATTTAGACTTAGTTTTAACATTCAAGTAGATTCCATGCTTGCCATTGGTCTTTTCATGTCATGTCCCTGCCATTCTGACTTCTTTATTTTTGTGTCAGCTATCATAGTGCAAATCATATCATTAAATAGTTTTTCCAGTAAATATTATGAATAAGTAATTGAATCGACAAATTGATTGTTTTTCCCAAACCTACTCTTTCCTCAGTCTTCCCCATTTTGGTAAGCAGTTAACCAAGCCAAAAATCTGGGCATTAACCTTGCTTTCTTTTTTATTTCCACTACACAGTCTGTCAGCAAGCTCCTTCAATTCTACCTCCATAACACATCCTGAATTCATCTCTTTCTCTTTATTGCAGTCTCCACCCTCCTAGTCTCCCTGTTTCCTCTCCCACACCTCCCATTTCCCACCATTTAGTTTCTACAGGCTGGGCTTGGTGTCACATGCCTGTAATCCCAGTACTTGAGAAGCCGAGACAGGATCACTGGTTCGAAGTCAGACTTGGCAACTCAGGAAGACCCTGTTTCAAAATAAAAAATAAAAAGGGCTGAGGGTGTAGAATGCCCCTGGGTTCAATCCCCAGTATCAGAAACAAAACAAACAAAAAAACCTTAAATTAGATCATAGCTCTCATCTGCTTAAAACCTCCATGAAGCTTCCATATCCACTTAGAATCCTATTCAGACTTTCAACCTTGCTCGTAAAATCCTACCTGATCTGCTCTGCCTCCTTCTCTGAGGTTATCATCTATGTTTCTCCTTTCCCTGCTCTGCTTCCAGTTTCTTTTTATTTAAGCAGTCCAGAATTAAAGTAGCCCTTCCATTCTGCCCGAAGTACTGTTTATCATCTTTGCTCAGAAAGCTCCTGGTAATTCAGATCTCAGCTTCAATGTCATTTCAACAGAGGCCAATTTAACATAGCCACCAAGCTGGGCGTGGTGGCACATGCCTGTAATCCCAGTACTTGGGAGGCTGAGACAGGAGTATTACAGGTTCGAGGCCAGCCTTAGCAACTTAGTGAGGCTGGCAGCAACTTAGCCGAGACCCTGTTTTAAAATAAAAAATAAAATAGGACTGGGGTGTAGCTCAGAGGTAGAGTGCCCCTGGGTTCAATCTCCATTATCAGTCAATCAATTAATCAAGTAACCACCAAGCCCTTGTTATTTTAGTTCTTTGCACAGGACATGACTTATTGATACTTTTCTTGTCTGCCTCTGTCTGTCTTTGTGTGTGTGTGTGTGTGTGTGTGTGTGTGTGTGTGTATTTTTTCTCTTTTGTTTGCCCCTCTCTCTCTCTCAGTGTAAGATCCATGAGAACAGTAATCTTCTGTCTTCACTGCTTATATTTTAGCACCTAGGACAGTATAGGTACATACTGACAATAAATATTCTTTCTACAAACAAACATTAAAAATGTGCAAGAATGGCCATTTGACTAGCTATAGGATGATTGTATCACACATTCTTCTATTATCCTCAGAAAATCTGCAGACGTTTTCTCCCTTAAATATTGCTGGAGAGAACTGTAAGGCCTACTTCCTATTTTCCTCCTTGTAGGTGACTTGCTATTTCTGCCTGATTGTTGTAGCAGAAGTTTTTTCTTTGGAATTAGTTATTTCAAGAGAATATATTGTGGTCTTGATAATTTTCTACAGATTTTTCCCCCTTGAAACACAGTGAGCTTTTTTCATCTGCAATTTAGATTCCTCCTCTATTTCAAGAAAGTTTCTTTTATCATTCTTGAATTTTTTTATTTCATTACTTTAGGAATACCAGTTATTTACATTAGCTCTCCCTTATTTATACATCTTACATGTTTTCTCTGCAGTCATGTTTATCTTTAGGTATCTTCTCTTTGTATTATGTATGGGTTTTTTAAGTCTACTTTCACATCAGTAGCTTTCTTGTCTCCGGTATTACTTTTACTTGCTGTTTCTAAGGCTTTTGTTCTATACAAGTGTAATTCTTCCTCGGCTCCTCCCCACAACTCTGTCAGCATTCTTTTTGTTTTATTTTGTTGCTTTAATTTACCTGTACTTTCCTTTTTCCCTTTCTTTTCTCCAAAAGTTTGAAACAATACTGTCTAAATTTTTCTTTTTTCTTTTTTTGTGGTTCTGGCAATGGATCCCAGGGCCTAATTCATGGTAGGCAAGTGCTCTACAACTGAGCTATGCCCCCAGCTAAAATTTTCTTTCAAAACAAACTTTTTGCATCCTGTATTTACTTCTTTTTTTTTTTTTTGCTATAATATTTTTGAGAGGGATCAACATTTGTTTAGCATTGTCAGTAAAGCCAAAGCAAACAGTGTTTTTTATACTTTGAATAGACTTAAAGTAAGGTTTAGGTAAAAAAAAAATATGGTGATATGCTAATGAATTTTCCCAACATTCAGTTTATATATTTCAAAATGTTCTGAGCCTGGTGTGGTGGTGCAGGTCTGTAATCCCAGTACTTGGGAGGCTGAGACCGGAGGATCACAGGGTTGAGGCCAGCCTCAGCAACTTAGTAAGACCCTGTTTCAAAATAAAAAATAAAATAGGGCTGGGGGTGTAGCTCAGAAATTGAACATCCCTAAGTTCAATCCCCAGTACCTGCCCCCCGCCACAAATCTGGAGACAGCTGTATTTAAAAAATGAATTCTTAACTGTACTTAGCAACTTTTTAAAAATTGTACTGAAGCCAGTATAATACTAACGTGCTTCTTTGTATTGATGTAACAGATGAACTGGTTTAGAATTTTAGACATGAAAAATAATTATTTGCCAATATGACTTAGGAAAGGCCTAATGTCTGGTAAAACATAAATAAGATTTTTTAAAAAGTAAATGGAATCCCAGCTGTAGATATAATAGTGCTTCCCTCCCCACACACACACAGTTAAAAATAGAGTTTATAATAATTTTAGAGCCCTAAATTTTATTACAGATGTACTAACTTGCCCCGACAATATTTTATTATATTATAGTCGAAATTTTACTGAGATAGATTGCTTTTGAGGCTCTTCCTACTAGTTATAAAAATGCTAAAGTTGCCTTAGAGTTAAAAATAAAAATACATTAGCACAGAAAATTGGTTTTTTAAATTAGCCACAAAAATAATTGTTAAAGGGCTGAGGATGTAACTCAGTGGTAGAGTGCTTGCCTTGCATGTGTGCGTGAGACCCTAGATTTGATCCCCAGCAGCGCTGTAAAAAATAAAATAATAAATGTGAAAGAAAATGAAGTCAGCATTCTTGTCTGTGTCCCTGTGTTCTTGTTGCCCTTTGTATACACAGGCATGTGATTGTTTCCGGAAATGATTTAACCTTTTCTATCATTTTTATAGTGCATACTCATTAAGTACAGTTACCATCTTACAAATGTTGGCAGTAAATAGAATTTGACTTACCAGTCATCAGCACTGAAAATACTACCGAGAATAATACTATTGTGTTAGCTGCACTTTTCATCTCTTTGGTCAGGCCTCTGGAATGCCCTAGAAAAGCAGACAGATATTATGATGATGCATGCCACCATGTTTTCCTGTCCTATGTCTGATTTTTGGCCTACTGTCTAACTCATTTTACAGATGCTTATTTTGCTTAACAAGTCTGTAGCTGGTGGTGGCTGACAGCCAGAGCAGGAACAAAATTCCTGGGAAAGCTGACCATCAGAATGTTACTCTCTTTTTTCATCTCATTATCCCTCGTATGGTGAAACTACACAATTTTTTTTTTTTTTTTTTGGTGGTACTGGGGATTGAACCCAGGGGCATTCTACCTCTAAGCTATGTCCCCAGCCTTATTTTATTTTTTATTTCGAAGCAGTGTCTCACTAAACTGCAGAGAACCTCACACAGTTGCTGAGGCTGGCAGTGAACCTGGGATTCTCCTGTCTCAGCCTTCCAAGTACTGGGATTATAAACGTGGGCTACCACACCTGACTACAATGTTATTTTAAACTTAGGCAAATTACAGTATGTTGAATATTGTGATGCTTGGCTTACAGGGATGGAATTTTAAGAAAATCACTGTCCTGAGTGATTAGTGTTCACATGCTTGTTTTTTAAAATGCTAAATTGGAAATATTCATGAAATAGTCCAATATTTTTAAATTAAATGACAAATGTCTTTCCTTAGTTTAGAGAGTTTTCAAATGAAGTATGAATCTTTAAATATCCTCAAGTAGATGTTTAAAACTTTTTTATACTACCAGGAAATACTTTGCCCTGTTTCCTGGAAATATAAATAGAGAAAGTAAGTAGAAAAAAGTCAAGAAGTGCCGGGCGTGGTGGCGCACGCTTGTAATCCCAGTACTTTGGGAGGTGGAGACCGGAGGATCCGGGTTCGTGGCCAGCCTCAGCTCTCTCGCTCTATCTCTCCCTGTCTCTCTCTCTCTCTCTCTCTCTCTCTCTCTCTCTCTCCCTCTCTCTCCCTCCCTCTCTCCTTAGTGAGGCCCTCCGCAACTTTGTGAGACCCGGTTTCAAAATAAAGTATAAAAGATAGGGCCAGGGGCGTAGCCCGGAGGTAGAACGCCCCTGCGTTCAATCCCCGGTACCGCAAAAAAAAAAAAAAAAAAAAAGTCAAGAAGTGTACAAAGACTTAAACAGCCATTAGTTTGCCTTGTGAATGATTTTTTTGTTTTGTTTTTGTGTGTGTGGTACTGGGGATTAAACTCAGGGGCATTCTACCTCTGAGTTACACTCCCAACCCGATTTTATTTTTTATCTTGAAACAGGGTCTCACTACGTTGCTGAGGCTGGCCTTGAACCTGTGATCCTCCTGCCTCAGCCTCCCAAATACTGGGATTATAAGCATGTACCACCATGCCCAGCTTTGTGAATGATTTTGAAAGAAACCAAGTGCCAAGGCATTCCTTTGGCCAAGTAGAACAAGAATCAACTATTGTAGTAAAGTGAGATGTTCTTACTTTTCAGAAACTCTATTTTATTTATTTATTTATTTATTTATTTATTTATTCATTTATTTATTTATTTATTGCGGTACCAGGGATTGAACCCAGGAGCATTCTACCTCCAAGCTACACCCCCAGCCATATTTTTTTATATTTTATTTTGAAACCGGGTTTCACGAAGTTGCGGAGGATCTCACTAAGTACCTGAGGCTGGCCGCGAACCCGGATTTTCCGGTCTCCGCCTCCCAAGTACTGGGATTACAAGTGTGCGCCATCACACCCGGCGCAGAAACTCTATTTAAAAATTTAACAATCTTTTATATTTTGGGGGGGATGATTCTGGGAATTGAAGCTAGGGGCATTCTACCTCTGTGCTACACCCCCAGCTCTCTCTATTTTTTGTTTGGAAACATGGTCTTGCTTAGTTGCTGAGAGTCTGGCTCTGTTGCTGAGGCTATCCTCAGACCTTCGAGCCTCCTATCTCAACCTCCCAAGGACTGGGATTCTAGGCCTTTGCCACCATGCCTGGCACAGTCTTGATTTTTGTTTTTGTTTTGTTTGTTTGTTTTTTGGCACTGGGGATTGAACCCAGTGGCACTCTGCCTCCGAGCTACACCCCCAGCCCTATTTTTTATTCTTTATTTTGAAACAGGGTCTCACTAAGTTGCAGAGGGCCTAAGTAGCTGAGGCTGGCCGCAAACCTGGATCCTCCAATCTCAGCCTCCCAAGTACTGGGATTACAAGCCTTTTTAAAAATAATCTATAAAGCCGGGCGTGGTGGCGCACACTTGTAATCCCAGTATTTTGGGAGGCGGAGACCGGAGGATCCGGGTTCGCGGCCAACCTCAGCGCGCGATCTCTCTCTCTCTCCTCTCTCTCCTCTTTCTCTCTCTCTCTCTCTCTCTACCTACCTAGTGAGGCCCTCTGCAACTTCGTGAGACCCGGTTTCAAAAATAAAGCATAAAAAAAATAGGGCCGGGGGTGTAGCACGGAGGTAAAATGCCCCTGCGTTCAATCCCCGGTACCGCAAAAAAAAATAATAATAATAATCTATAAAGTATTTGTTTTCTATGTTCACTGTTTAGACACTTCAAGTCGGAATTGGTGAAAATGTTAATTTGAGGGCACAGATAAACACCAAAAATGTTATTTTATTAACTTTAAATAATACAGAAAACTAATAAGGGTGAAATAGAAACTTTATGCCATTTAAAAATAGATAAAAATGACTTTTAATACCGAGATACTGTTTCTAAGTTTGCTTTTGAACCCAAGATAAAATTGAAATAAAAATATTTTTGTTACTTTATACTAAAAAAAGATGATCTTCAATATCAGATTCTAAATTGATGTTCACTCTCAGAATCTAAATTGATAAATTTGAAATCAATTTTTTCTCTAGGTGGGTTTTCAGAATCTAAAATGGGCACCCAAAGAAAATGTGTTACTAGAAACGATATTCTGTAGCCAGGCGTGGTGGTGCACGCTTGTAATCTCAGTACTTGGGAGACGGAGACAGGATGATCGCAGGTTCGCAGCCAGCCTCAGCTACTTAGTGAGGCCCTCTGCAACTTAGTGAGACCCTGTTTCAAAATAAAGAATAAAAAGTAGGGCTGGAGGTGTAGCTTGGAGGTAGAATGCCCCTGGGTTCAAGCCCCTGTACCGCAAAAAAAAAAAAAAAGAAATGATATTCTGTTGATAGACATGCCTATATTCATTTTGTTCAGTGGAAAAATTCTATTTATTACCAACCAAAACAATCAAATTCATAAGATTACCACCATTGTTTCACTATAGTTTTCATGTATGTGTGAAATTTAGCGAATGGAGTGTTTACCATTGGATTAATTGGTTTCCTGAAAATATACTGCTAATTTATTAGTGTACAATGAATCACTAAAGTCAGTTTTCTCTTTGGTGTCTCTTTTTTTTTAGGGGGGGTGTTGGGGAATGAATCCAGGGGCATTCTACCTCTGAGCTACATCCCCAGCCCTCTTATTTTTAATTTGGAAACAGGGTCTCACTAAGTTGTTGAGAGCCTTGCTAAATTGCTGAGGTTAGCTTTGAACCTGCGATCCTCCTGACTCAGCCTCCCAAGTATTGGGATTACAGGCATGTGCCACCATGCCTGGCTCGGTATCTGTCTTAAAATTTCACAAACTTTACAAGTGTATTTAGTACTTACTAAGCAGAAAGTTTTTGCTATTGCTTGATATTATAAAAGCTAGTTAAAAGAACTAATTATACAGTATTTATGCTTTTCTGACTAGGTTCATTCTCTTATTATAATGTCCTCAAGGTTCATCCATGTTGTAGCATGTGACAGAATTTCCTTCTTCTTTACATCTGCTTAGTTTCCATTGTATGTATATACCACATTTTGTTTATCCATTCATCTGGAGATGGACATTTGTGTTGCTTCCATCTCTTGGCTATTGTGAATAGTGTTGCTGTGAACATGAGCATGCAAATATGTCTTTGAGATGCTGGATATATTTTTTTAATATATACCTAAAAGTGAGATTACTAGATACTCTGGTAGTTTTAATTTTAAGTATTCTTGTTTCTGCAGTGTCAAGGATCCAACCCAGGGCCTCATGCATGCTAGGCAAACATTCTACCACTGAGCTATACCTACAACCCTGATTTTAATTTTTTAAGGAACTACCATACCGTTTTCCGTAGCAGTTGCACTATTTTACAAACAGACCAACATTGCACAAGAATTCCAACTTCTCCGTATCCCTGCCAACTATTGTAATTTTCTTTAAAAAAAAACCAGTAATCCATCCTAATGGGTGTGAGGTGATCATTTTATTGTGGTTTTGATTTCCATTTCTGTGATTGGTGGTGTTGAGCACCTTTTCGTGTGCTTATTGGTCATTCATATGTCAACTGTGGAAAAGTTGTGTATCCAATCCTTTGTCTATTTTCCAAACCAAGTTGATTGTTATTGTTGAGTTATAGGAGTTCTTTATATATTCTGAAGACAATCTTTATCAGATATATTGTTTACAAATATTTTCTAGCATTCCATAGGTTACCTTTGTACTCTGTTGATTGTGTCCTTTGATTGAGTTTGATGTAGTGTGTTAGTTGCTTTTGTTAGCTGTGCTGTAGATGTCATATCAAAGAAGTCATTGCCAAATCCAATGTCAAGAAGCTTTTCTTCTATGATTTCTATTAGGAGTTTGAGAGTTTGGGGTCTTATGTTTAGATTTTTAATTCATTTTAAGTTCTTTTTCTTTTCTTTCTTTCTTTTTCTTTTTCCTTTAGTGCCAAGGATCCGACTCAGGGCTTCATGCACATGAGGCAAACACTTTACCACTGAGCTATACCCCCAGCCCTAATTTTTAAAAATTAGTCCATCTAGCCAGGTGCAGTGGCACATGCCTGTAATCTTAGTACTGGGGAAAACTGAGACAGAAGGATCACAGGTTGGAGACCAGTTTCAGAAGACCTCTTGATTTAATCCCCAGTACCTCCAAAAAAAATTTTTTTTTTTAGTTTATCTACCTCTCTGGATGAACTACAGAAGTGTCTTTATGTCAGTCTTTTGCATGGTACTATTTCATTTAACGAAGCTTCTACTTCCTTTGCATTAAAACTTAAAACAATAGTAAAACAGATATGTGAAGAATATGCCCAGAACTGTAGTTGACTCATTGTGTGTATTAGAGAAGGCACAGTCCCCTAATATCTGCATTATTGATGACCTGTGCTTGCAAGTTCTTGCTTATAGCTACAACTGTATAAAGCTGTTACTCACTTTCACTGAGTCTCTACCTTTCCTGGTAGAAACCTCACGAAGCTACTGCTGGGGCATAGTCATGGGGTGAAATTTGAACTAATTTTCCCCAATAAGTAGTGGTTTGTTACTAGTGGTATTAATTCAGCTATATTATTGGCTTTACAGGTCAGCTTAAGAATTTAGACATCATTGAGAAGAAGTTAGGCACCATATATGAAGGCACCATATACTCTGTGAGAAAGTCTATTCTAAATCCTAGACTTTTTAAGGAATTCCTTTTAAAGGAATTCAAATTCTTTAAAATTTTTAATAAAAAAATTAAAAAACAAAACAAAAAAACAGAGTCTCCCTGTGTGGCCCAGGCTAGTCTTAAACTCCTGGGCTTAAGTGACCCTGCCATCTTCTCCAAAGGCCCAGGGCTACCAGAATGTGCCACCATGCCCAGGTTAGGGCTTCTTGATAAACTGAAGGGTAAGGTAGGAAATAGCCAGTGTGTTAGACATTAGCATGTGTAAAGAGTAATTTCCAATGCTGTAATAGAAAAGGCTCGGATAGAGGAGTGAGACTAAAGGAGAAACAGTGTCCCATGCTCATGAGTGGACACAGGAGCAGTGCCTTTGCTCTCCACCGAGGTGGCAGCCTTTTACTGTAACCTGGCCTTACTCACTGCTTCTGCATACATTGATAATGAGGAACATGAGATAATCTTCTATTTCGGATTACTTCCATCCATACTTTTTCATTGGCACACCATTACAAAATGAATTTTCAGTTGTATAAAGGTGCCATCATAAGTGCAGTTAGGTTTAAAGTGTATATAGCAATTTTTGTACACATTTCCCCAGTTTATAAGTAAAAGCTGGGCTATATTAAAAGATTTTTACTCAGACTTGAATTTCATTAGAAGATCATACCCTTATTTGGCTTACCTAATCCTTTAAAATTAACACTAAATCCTATGATCCAATTATCAGTTAATATGCATATGCAGTGATTGTTGAAGGGAGTTCTTTAATGAAAGAGTTCTTAAATGAAATGAAGTTTAAATATGAAATTTATTTTTTTTTCTTTGGCAGTACCAGGTATTGAACCCAGGGGCATTCTGCCTCTAGGCTACACCCCCAGCCCTATTTTTTTATTCTTTATTTTGAAACAGGGTCTCACTAAAATTGTGAAGGGCCTCACTAAGTAGCTGAGGCTGGCCGCAAACCCGGATCCTCTGGTCTCAGCCTCCCAAGTACTGGGATTACAAGCGTGCGCCACCATGCCTGGCTAAATATGAAGTTTAAAAGATCACTGTAAGACAATATCTAATGAAAAATATTTTATAATGATGTCCTAATAAAGAACACCTTTATTTGTATCTTTCTTAGTCTCTAACATAGTAATATTGTTATTGTATTTATTCTATCAAATGTACTAAATGCATTATGTACAATACCTCTTTCTCACAACATTCAGAAACATGGGGGCATAAGATTCTGTTACCAAAATGGCCAGCAACTTGATATGTATAACTGAAATGTAGGGAGTATATGTAAGAGTGGTAGATAAGGAAGCTAAATAGTAAAATGAATCCAGGTGCTGCTTAACAGATGAAACTGGCTCAGAAGGGTAAAGTTGTTGAAATTCTACTGAGTGTCTGAACAAGGATTTGAATGCAGATATGTCTAATCCGAAGCTCAAGTTCTTAATGGCTGTAGTATACTGTCTTTACAAAATACACATGCAGTCATTTTATCTACTCATAAACTCCTTTTGCTGAAATAACCACTACTTTGATATAAAATAGTTTCATGGTAACTACCATACTAGGTAGTGTTCTTATAATTATCATAAAATTCCCATAAACAATCTTATTTTAATATACCTTTTTTCTAATAGAACAAATTGAACAGGTTTGTGATAGACATATTGGAAAATACAGATCAATAAAGAAGAAAGCAAGCCAAGCACTGTGGCACATGCTGGTAATCTCAGTACTCAGGAGGCTGGGGCAGGAGGATTACAGGTTCAAGGCATGGTCACTTAATGAGACCCTATTTCAAAGTTAAAAATAAAATAGGGCTGGGGGTGTATCTTAGTGGTAGAACAACCCTGGGTTCAATCCCCAGTACCAAAAAAAAAAAGAGAGAGAGAAAGAAAGCAAAATCTATTTTGATTTACCACCCATGTAAATCAAAATGTATAACCATTGCATGCTTTTTGAAATGCTCTATATGCATATATGCATATGTACATAAATAATACATATAAATAATATATGCATATTCATATATACATATAAATAAATATACATATAAATAATATATACATATAAATACATATAAATAATATATGTATATATAAATGTATATAAATAATACATATAAAATCCCTTTTTCACTTAATATATCATGAACATGTTTTCATATCAAAACATATTTAGGACTATCTTAGGGTATCTGTAACTATACCATGATTTATTTAACCACTCTTATTAAACATCTGTCTCTGTGTATATCTTCTTAAGGAAAAATTTTTTGAAGCTACTATGGATTCAAAGATTTCTACATTTTTAAGACTTTAGGCTTCAGAGAAAGAATGTACCGGTTTACACTCCCATCGAAGTATTAAGAATCCCTGATTCTTCATCTCCAACTAATATTTATCACAAAGCCAGCCAGCCAGCCAGCCAGCCAGCCTGCCTGCCTGCCTGCCTGCCTGCCTTCCTTCCTTCCTTCCTTCCTGCCTTCCTTCCTTCCTTCCTCCCTTCCTCCCTTCCTCCCTCCTGCCCTCCCTCCCTCCCTTCCTCCTACCCTCCCTCCCTCCCTTCCTTCCTTTTGTAGAGATTTTGAGTAACATAACCAACCTATTTTGTTTTTCAGGAGATGATTTTTCTTTGATTCAACAAGAAATATTTATGGTTAAAGAATGTAAACATTGTAACATCGTTGCTTACTTTGGGAGCTATCTCAGGTAAAAAACAAACAAAAACCCAAAAGCATCTGTTCTTTGTATTTTATATCCTCTTTCCTACCACTTCCCCTTCCTTTTATGTAAATGCTGTTTTATGTGTTCAATTTAAAAATTACATTGTGCAATGTTCTATCATTTTTCCTGTTATATTAATAATGATAACTTATTTATGTGGTTATAAACTTTATATGGCAAACTTAATGAAATATGAGTGATTACAAGTAAGTTTTTTGGTTTTTTTTTTTTTTTTTTGCGGTACCAGGAATTGAACGCAGGGGCGTTCTACCTCCACGCTACACCCCCGGCCCTATTTTTTATACTTTATTTTGAAACTGGGTCTCACGAAGTTGTGGAGGGCCTCACTAAGGAAAGAGAGAGAAAGAGACAGGGAGAGAGAGCGAGAGAACTGAGGCTGGCCGTGAACCCAGATCCTCCAATCTCTGCCTCCCAAAGTACTGGGATTACAAGTGTGCGCCACCACGCCCGGCCTACAAGTAAGTTTTTTAACTTATAGAACTGATCGTATTCTAAGCCATTTAAAATGGGAGGAAAAGCCAGGCATGGTGGTGCACACTTCTAATCCCAGTACTTGGGAGATTGAGACAGGAGGATCGTAGGTTTGCAGCCAGCCTCAGCTACTTAGTGAGGCCCTCTGCAACTTAGTGAGACCCTGTTTCAAAATAAAGAATAAAAAATAGGGCTGGAGGTGTAGCTCAGAGGTAGAATGCCCCTGGGTTCAAACCCCAATACTGCAAAAAAAAAAATAATAATAATAATAAATAAAATAAATTGGGAAGAGAACTGAAACTGAAGTGCCTTTCTGTATATTGAAGAGAGATTGCTATGGTGATTTCCTGTCTTACTCGGCAGTACATCCAGAACCTTGGTGTATGAAGAGTGAGAGACTGAGAGTACTTATTTCAGTGATGGAGAACTACCAGCTAATATAATTTTCTTTCTTTTCATATTAGTCGAGAAAAACTGTGGATTTGTATGGAATACTGTGGTGGCGGATCACTTCAAGATATTTACCATGGTACTGTTAATTTAACTTTACATTTTAGAACTGACTTTGATTTTAATGATTGTTGTTTGACATTTCTAGTTAACCAGGGAAATTAATAGGTAGATTTATTCTTTTACATTCTTCTATTTCCAGGGTACTACATAAAAGAAATCTAAGATTTTAGCCGGGCGTGGTGGCGCACACTTGTAATCCCAGTACTTTGGGAGGCGGAGACCGAAGGATCCGGAGGATCCTGGTTTGCGGCCAGCCTCAGCTCTCTCTCTCTCTCTCTCTCTCTCTCTCTCTCCCTCCCTCTCCCTCCCTCTCTCCCTCTCCCTTTCCCCCTCTCTCTCTCTCCCTCCTTCCCTGTCTCTCTCTCTCTTTCTACCTAGTGAGGCCCTCCGCAACTTCGTGAGATCCGGTTTCAAAATAAAATATAAAAAATAGGGCCGGGGGTGTAGTGTGGAGGTAGAACGCCCCTGGGTTCAATCCCCAGTACCGCAAAAAAAAAAAAAATCTGAGATTTTATTTTTTATTGGTTATTCAATTAAATTTGCCTACATCAAGAAATCCAAAAGTAGATGTGTAATCTAAATTTAACATTTTAAATCTAGTCTTCAGGAAAGTGTTTTTAGTTGGGCTTGGTGGTGCACACCTGTAATCCCAGTACTTGGCAGACTGAGATAAGAGGACTGTGGGTTTGAGAATAGCCTCAGCAAGTAGTGAGAGTCTCGTCAACCTAGGGAGACCCTATTTCAAAATAAAAATAAAGTAGGGCTAGGGGTGTAGTTCAGAGGTAGAATGCTTCTGGGTTCAGTTCCCAGTACCACCGCCCCCCAAATAAAAGGAAGGAGGAAATTGTTTTAATACAAATAAAACTGCCTAAACTTCCTTGTAAACAAGAATTGAATTGCAAAGAGTAACTCACAAAGGAAATTATGTGTCTATCTTAGTAACTTAACTGGCTAACCAGAAAAGTTACTTGTTGATAATAACTTTGGATTAAAATGTATAAACGGGGCGTCAGCAGTACATATCTATATTTCCAGTACTTGGGAAGCTGAGACAGGAAGATTACAGGTTCGAGGGTTTAGTGAGACCCTGTTTCAAAATAAGACTTAGAACCTGTTTCAAAATAATAAAGTATATAGGACTGGGGGTATAGCTCAGAGGTAGAATGCCCTGGGTTCAATCCTCAGTACTAGCAAACAAACAAAAAGTACAATTTTTTAAAAATCGAAGTTTTTATTTAGTATTCTATTAATCTAAGCTCCTTCCTCCATCCCTCCCTCCCTCCCTCTTTCCCTTCCTTCCTTTCTTCCTTGGAACTGGGGATTGAACCTAGGGGCATCTGTTTCCAAGCTACACCTCCCTCCCTCCTTCCCTCCTTCCCTCCTTCCCTCCCCCCGCTTTCTTTACTTACTTACTACTTACTTACTTACTTATTTTGTGGTACTGGGAGTTGAACCCAGAGGCATTCTACCCCCGAGCTACACCCCTAGACCGATTTTATTTCTTACTTAGAAACAGGGTCTCACTAGGTTGCTGATGAGAGCTTCACTAAATTGCTGAGACTGTCCTCAAACCTGCGATCCTCTTTTCTCAGCCTCCCAAGTACTAGGATTGCAAGCGTGTGCCACCACACTGGGCTTTTTATTCTTTGTTTTGAAACA
>PVJS01023837.1:22500-29222 GCA_004027185.1 Glis glis
TGCCACACAATAATCATGTGTGGCAGTCTGCTCTGTAGCCCTTGGCCCTCAGTTGCTACAAAGCTAGGGAAAGCCATAGGTATAAGTTAGCTTTCATGAATGAATTGTCAGACCTTTCGATTGTAACAAGTTGTCTAAGCTTTCCCTTCAAGTTTTATAACAGTAAAAGGATCCTCTTCCAGAGGATATGAGGTCTTTTACCATTTCTCTCAAAGTACACTAAATTTTTACACAGCAATAACCAGAGTATTATCCGGAATCCCTTATTCTATGTGACATTAATACTTATTATTGATAGCAGAACCCTTTTTATAAGTTTGGTTGACATTGTATTAAACAGATATCTTTGCTTCTTTACTTCAGGACCTGTGAGAGCTTTTAGTATGATAAAGTGGGTCTTCAAGTAGAGGTATAGGGTATGTGGCATTTATCCCAATTTATTTTTTTCAGTTCCCTGAAAGACTATTCATTGAGAAAATTAGCAATTAACAATTTTGTTCATATACTTTAAGGCATTTAAGTGAGGAAGAGGGATTAAGTAGAGATTGTGGGTGTTTTGGCTTGGAAGAGGGTTGGTAATTTACAACTGATAATTGTTAATTGATGCTTCCATCCATACAATTTTTATATTGTATAGTTTGTTTAGAAGTGAAATTAATATATATATAATTTTAATACACCAATTAAGCTGGGCATGGTGGTGCACACCTGTAATCCCAGTACTTGGAAGGCTGAGATAGGAGGATCGCAGGTTCACAGCCAGACAGTAGAAAAATGTAAGCTTTTCCTTCAAATTTTAAGATAAAAAGAAATTGTCAATCCAAAATTCAAAACCTAGAGAAAACATCTTTCAAAAACAAAGGCAAGCTGGGTGTGTATACAGGTGGTATACACCTGTAATCCCAGTATTTTGGAGGCTGAGACAGGAGAATCACAGGTTTGAGGCCAGTACACAGTAACTTAGCTGTACTCTATTTCAAAATTAAATAGGGATGGGGATGTGGCTCACAGGTAGAATGCCCCTGCGTTCAGTCTCCAGTAAAATAGTTTTTCAAACTTATAAAAGCTAAAAGAACTAATCTACAGGAGACCCATCAGACAGGAAACATTCAATGAAGTCCTCCAGGCAGGATTAAAATGACATCAGATGAAATACAGATCGGCTCAAAGAAATAACATATTTTTACCTACAGCAACTACATAGCTTTATATATAAGTAAATGGATGGGTTTTTAAAAATTAGTTGGCTCTTTAAAAGTTTTTAAAGCAAAACTAATTACTTCATGTTGAGTTTATAACATATGTATAAATAAAATGCATGGCAGTAACAGCATGTAGGCCAGGAGAGGGTGTGGAAGTACATTTTTTTGTGTGTGTGTGGTACTGGGGCATGAACCCAGAGGCATTCTACCTCCGAGCTACAACCCCAGCCCGATTTTATTTCTTATTTGGAAACAGGGTCTCACTAGGTTGAGAGTTAGACCCCGAGGAATCCTCGAGAAGCCTTTCTCTTATACGATGGAGGTTTTTGATGTTTGTTTCTACCACCTGTGACTCGTTGATGTAATAGCAACAATCTTCTTGGAGAAAAATACAGCTGAGGCTGTCCTCGAACCTGTGATCCTTCTGTCTCAGCCTCCCAAGTACTGGGATTACAGGCGTGCGCCACCATGCCCGGCTTGTGGAAATACATTCTTAAGAGATTCTTACAGGATAAGTGCAGTGGCATAGTATCACTCAGAGGCGATTATACACTAAACCATTCAGCAAAAAGTAAGACAAGATTTTAAAAATAAAAAGTTTAGCAAATATAATCCAATTATTTATTTAAAGAATAATACATCATAAAAGATGAAGTTTGCCGGGCGTGGTGGTGCATGCTTGTAATCCCAGTACTTGGGAGACTGAGACAGGTGGATCTGGGTTCGGGACCAGTCTGAGCTACATAGTGAGGCCTCCACAATTTAGTGAGACCCTGTTTCAAAATAAAGAATGAAAATAGGGCTGGGGGTAGAATCCCCAGTACCACAAAATAAATAAGTATGTAAGTAAGTAAATGAATGAATGATGGAGTTTATTCTAGAATGCAGTGCTCATTTAACAGTCAGATCATTTCCAATAAATGACAACAAACTAAAAAAAAGAAAAATCTCTAAATAGACGCAGAAAGAACATTTAGCAAAATCCAGCATTCATTCCTTATAAAAATTCTGAGCACACTGGGATTAGAAAGGGACTAAGTGAGCCAGGCGCACACTTGTAATCCCAGTTCTTGGGAGGCTGAGACAGGAGGATACAGGTTTGCGGCCAGCCTCAGCTGCTTAGTGAGGCCCTCTGCAACTTAATGCGACCCTGTTTCAAAATAAAGAATAAAAAATAGGGCTGGGGGTGTAGCCCAGAGGTAGAATGCCCCTGGGTTCAATCCCTGGTACCACCAAAAAAAAAAAAAGGGACTAAGTGGTTAGGGGCGTGGTGGTGCATGCCTGTAATCCCAGTACTTGGGAGGCTGAGACTGGAGGATTGCAGGTTCAAGACTAGGAGGATTGCAGGTTCGAGGCCAGCCTCAGCAACCTAGCCAGAACCTGTTTCAAAATAAACAGGGGGCTGGGGGTGTAGCTTGGAGGAAAATGACCCTGGGTTCAATCCCTAATACCAAAAACAAAACAAAGCAAAACAACAAAAGAAGGGACGTAGCTAACCCAATAAAGAGTATGTATAAATAATTAGCAACTAAATCATACTAAAAAGTCTGGCTGGATGATTTTCTTCTAAGATCAAGCAAGGCTCTTACCACTTTCTGTCAATTTTTCTTCTTTTGGTACTGGGGATTGTACCCAGGGGCATCTTACCTCTAAGATACATCCCCAGCCCCATTTTTAAATTTTAATATTTTTGAAACAGGGTCTTGCTAAGTTGCTAAGAATCTCACTAAGTTGCTGAGGCTGTTCTCGAACCTGTAATCCTGTATCAGCCTCCCAAATACTGGGATTACAGGTGTGCATCACCATGCCCAGCTTCCTTTTCACTATTTTATTAGAGATTTTGGCTGGTGTAAAAAGAGAGAACAGTGAATAAAAATAATTGGAAAGGAAGAAGTAAAACTGCCTTTATTCACAGATGACATAATCACCTACATTAAAAAAATGGAATAGAATCTATGAAGTAGCAACTAGAACTAATAAGTAAGACTATAAAAGCTGCAAGATCCAAAATACAAAAATCTATATACTAGCAAAGGAATCAGAAATCAAAATTTTAAAAATACTACTTATAACATAAAGAGTATGACATACTTAGGGATAAATATGACAGGAGGTACATTAACACCTGCATACTGAAGCCATAGAACTCCCGAGAAATACTGAAACCTAAATAAATGGATAAGAAGACAGATCAGAAGACTCAGTACTGTTAAGATGTTCATTCTCCCTAAATTGACCTATAGATTTAGAGTAATTCCAGTCAAAATCCAAGCAGGCTTTTTATTCTTTCTTTCTTTTTTTAAGAAATTGACAAGCTGACTTCTAAAATTTCTATGGAAATGCAGAGTAACTAGAATAGTCAAACAACTTTGAAAACCTGTGTATAGTGACAAAGCAGACCAATATTTACTGAAAAGGAGAGGAATTATAAAGGGCACAAGAGAAGGAAACTTTGGGGATGATAAATGCATATATTCAGTACCTTCATTATGGTGATAATGTTTTAGTAAAATATTTCCAATTTTTACCAAACAATAAATTAGAAATCTTTAAGATACAGTAAACATTGATTAGTAAAAAGAAACTCATCCAAGCTTTACCATCCCCCCAAAGGCACTCTAGTTTTTCTTATTTGCTGAGAATTTAAGTAGAAGATTCATGATGCCAGTTTGCAGATTTGCTAATTCATACTTTTTTTTAACTTCAGGGTCTTGCCTATTTGCATACTAAAGGCAAAATGCATAGAGATATCAAAGTAAGTATTTAATGTATTTAAATTGCTAATTCTATCAGAAGAAATTTATGATGATACTTAATAGAGCTTTTATTTTCATTTTAGGGTGCAAATATTTTATTGACAGACCATGGTGATGTAAAATTAGGTATGTTATTTCAAGTTCCTAAAATTTTTTCCAGAAAACTTTAAAATTTTAAATGAGAGTTAACATTATTTAATATTAATATTCATGTTGAATAAGTAATTTTACTCCTTTGATTGATTTTAAGGAAATTAATTCTAAAGTATTAATCATATTATGTATAGAAAGAAATACAAACCTAAGTCTAGCAATAGAAAAACATTTAAACTATAAATTATAACTTATGAAATATTATTCAGTCACATACTTATGGAGAATATATGAGAGTAAAATCTGAAGCATTAAATGACAGTAATTAACTATATGTGTATTTAGTTTTTATAACCATTTTTACTGGCTAATAAAAGTTGAACTATATTATTTAGTTTTTTTTTGGGGGGGGTACTGGGGTTGGAACCCAGAGGCATTCTACCTCCAAGTTATACCCCCAGCTCGATTTTATTTCTTATTTGGAAACAGGGTCTCACTAAGTTGTGGAGGGCTTTGCTAAGTTGCCAAGGCTGGCTTCGAACCTGCGATCCTCCTGTCTCAGCCTCCCAAGTAACTGAGATTACAAGTGTGCGCCACCATGCCCAGCTTATTTATTTATTTATTTATTTTTTTGTGGTACTGGACATTGAACCCAGGGGCATTCTACCTCCGAGCTACACCCCCAGCCCTATTTTTTATTCTTTATTTCGAAACAGGGTCTCACTAAGTTGCGGAGGGCCTCACTAAGTAGCTGAGGCTGGCTGTGAACCCGAATCCTCGGTCTCAGCCTCCCAAGTACTGGGATTACAAGCGTGCGCCACTACGCCCAGCTTTATTTAGTTTTTTATAACCATTTTTATTTAATGACAAATAGTATAAAAGAGTTTATAAATTTAAAAAATGAATTTTTAAAAACAGCACCAAAATACTAACTTTGTAGTGTTAGGGTAAAAGGAATTTAGGAGTGTGTTTTCCCCATGTGTTTTATTTTTTCCTTTTTCCCCCAAATTAACCTCAATGTGCCTATAATAAAAATATTTTTATTAACTTTTCATTATAGTAAAATTCCAATAAATTCTTTGATTATAGTAAAATTCCAGTAAATTCTTTTCTTTTACTGAGTATGTTATGAGCCAAGCAAAAAGAGACTTAGGGCCGGGTGTGGTGGCGTGCGCTTGTAATCCAAGTACTTGGGAGGCTGAGACGGGAGGATCCGGGTTCACGGCCAGCCACAGCTACTTAGTGAGGCCCTCCGCAACTTCGTGAGACCCAGTTTCAAAATAAAGTATAAAAAATAGGGCTGGGGGTGTAGCTCAGAGGTAGAATGCCCCTGGGTTCAATCCCCAGTACCGCAAAAAAAAAAAAAAAGAGACTTAGGTGGTCGACTTACACACATTTCCCTGACATTAATGCCTGAATTACTAATAATACTATGCCTAAGGGTGAAACTTTAGAAATGTTGGTTGTATTGAATAACTAAGATTTTCTGTTCTATTTTTCCTCACCAGCTGATTTTGGTGTTGCTGCAAAAATAACAGCTACCATAGCAAAGCGGAAATCTTTTATTGGCACCCCTTATTGGTAAGACATTACTGTGGTTGGTATATTTCTTCATGGCTAGTGATCAGCCTCGATCCTTCGTAATACAAGTGATTATTGAAAGCCAGGAGACTTTCGCGCTCCCTGATACTATCCTCTTTCTGATTGTGTTAGGGAACTTTGATGCTTGTCATTGTCCCACTTTACCCAAGTTAAAGTGCTAGTAATTTCTGCTATCCCTAAAATCTCTTGTATTTAGAAGACTCATAGGTATGAAATTTTCGAAAGAAAGACTTATATTATTTCTTGTAATTTTCTTAGCTTTTCTTCTGTTATTGCTTCTATTTTAATCTGGTGTTGCTTCTGTTTCAGTCTACTTCACTTCCTGATTGTTAAAATTCATACATCCTGATATGTTAAAATTGATAAACATTAGTCTGTACCAACCACTATGCTTAGAGTACATCTTGCCAGTTACAGGCAAAAGAGTCTTTCATACATACTGCTTTCATATTGACAGATGATTGAAATACAACAGGAGACCTAGTAATAAACCTTAATATGTAAAATAATTTAGTGACTGCTAAAGAAGGTAACATTAAAGTTTATGGAAAGGTTGGATTCTTTATGCAGTGTTTAGATATTCTCTTATTTGGAAAGTAATTTAAAGTAGCTCCATACCTTATACCTAATGCCACAATAAATTGTATATGGAAATAGTTAAAAATAAAAATGAAACAAAAAACCCATCAATAACTACCTGCTTTAAGAGTTGAAGAAGCCTTTCGTGGCATAAGAGCATAAAACCTTAAAGGGAAAGGTTGATTGATTTAACTACATGAAAATTTAAAACATATGTCAGGAGCCAGGCGTGGTGGCCCACACTTGTAATCCCAGTACTTGGGAGGCTGAGAAGGGAGGATCTGGGTTCGCAGCTAGCCTCAGCTACTTGGTGAGGCCCTCTGCAAGTTAGTGAGACCCTGTTTCAAAATAAAGAATAAAAAATAGGGCTGGGAGCCGGCGTGGTGGTGCACGCTTGTAATCCCAGTACTTTGGGAGGCGGAGACTGGAGGATACGGGTTCACGGCCAGCCTCAGCTCTCTCTCTCTCTCTCTCTCTCTCTCTCTCTCTC
>PVJS01023838.1:0-13303 GCA_004027185.1 Glis glis
AAAACAATAAAATACTTAGGAATAAACCTAACCAAGGAGGTAAAAGACCTCTACAAGGAAAATTATAAAACACTGAAAAAGCTGGGCGTGGTGGCGCACGCTTGTAATCCCAGTACTTTGGGAGGCAGAGACCGGAGGATCCGGGTTCGTGGCCAGCCTCAGCTCTCTCGTGCTCTCTCTCCCTGTCTCTCTCTCTCTCTCTCTCTCTCTCTCTCCTTAGTGAGGCCCTCCGCAACTTTGTGAGACCCGGTTTCAAAATAAAAGTATAAAAAATAGGGCCGGGGGCGTAGCGCAGAGGTAGAACGCCCCTGAGTTCAATCCCCGATACCGCAAAAAAAAAAAAAAAAAAAAAAAAAAACACTGAAAAGAGAATTTGAAGATCTTAGAAGATGGAAAGATCTCCCATGCTTTTGGATAGGCAGAATAAATATCATCAAAATGGCCATTCTAATATCTAGAATATACAGAGAACTCACCACTAAAAATAGCAAGCAACCCAATCAAAAAATGGGCATGTGAACTAAATACACACTTAACAAAAGAAGAAATATAAATGGCCAATAAATGTATGAAAAAATGTTTAACATCATCAGCAATTAGAGAGATGCAATCAAAACTACACTGAGATTTCACCTAACCTCAATTAGAATGGCAATCATTAAAAACACAAACATAGCCGGGCATGGTGGCGCACGCTTGTAATCCCAGTACTGGGAGGCTGAGACCGGAGATCCAGGTTCGTGGCCAGCCTCAGCTACTTAGTGAGGCCCTCCGCAACTTAGTGAGACCCTGTTTCAAAATAAAGAATAAAAATAGGGCTGAGGGTGTAGTTCAGAGGTAGAATGCCCCTGGGTTCAATCCCCGGTACCGCAAAAAAAAAAAAAAAAAACCACAAAGAATAACAAATGCTGGCAGGGATGTGGAGAATTAGGAACTCTAACACACTGTTGAGGGATTGAAAATTAGTCCAACCACTTTGGACAGCAGTGTGGAGGATCCTCAGAAGATTGGGAATGAACCTTCCATTTGGCCCAGCAATACCACTTCTAGGCATCTACCCAAAAGAATGGAAACCAAACTACCAGACTAATGCATGCGTATCTATGTTTATAGCTGCACAATTCACAATTCCCAAACTATGGAACCAGCCAATATGTCCACAATAGATGAATGGATTACAAAACTATGGGATATATACACAATGGATTTTTACACAGCCATAAAGAAGAACCAACTTATGTCATTTGCAGGGAAATGGATGGAATTAGAGAACATTATGCTGAGATTTAGTCAGTCACAAAATGTGAAAAGTCAGATGCTCTCCCTAATATGTGGAAGCTAGGGAGAATAGGGCATAGGAGGGAGTCCAGACAAAGAAGGAGAAAACCTTAGATGAGTAAAGAAAGCGACCTAACTGAGGGAGATGGGAGGGGGGAAGAGGGAAACACCCTATTGCACAGGATGTACATACACAGACTTATCAAAGTCAACTACTATGCTGATCCCAAGAAGGAGGGAAGGGGGAGGAAATGGGGTGGGAATTAGGGGAGGGCTAATTGACTGATGTGTGCATGTCCACTCTGAAACCCATCAAGATGTATGATTACAATGTACCAATAAAAAAAAGGAGAAAAAAGCCGGGCATGGTGGTGCATGCTTGTAATCCCAGTACTTGGGAGACAGAAGCCGGAGGATCCGGGTTCACAGCCAGCCTCAGCTACTTAGTGAGGCCCTCCATAACTTCATGAGACCCAGTTTCAAAATAAAGGATAAAAAATAAGGCCGGGGGTGTAGCTCGGAGGTAGAACGCCCCCGGGTTCAATCCCCAGTACCGAAAAAAAAAGGAAAAAAAATGTAACACATGTAACACTCAACCATATGTTGCCTACAAAAGATGCACTTTAAATGTAAAGACACAAATACGCTGAATGTAAAATAGTGGGAATAGTTTACTATTTTACTGAATGTAAAATAGTGGGATTTCTTATACACTAAGTATAAGAAATCTGCTATGGCTTCCTTAAGATTAAACAAAGTACACTTCAAGGCAAGGAGTATTTATAAAGATAAAAATGATTGCTTCGTAATATAAAAGAATCCATTTATCAAGGGAGACATCATTTCTAAATTTATGTACATTAAGCAATAGAATTTCAAAAGACACTAAGCAAAATTTAACAAAACTAAAAGCAAAAAATACATGACTATTTTACAGATGTGATTGCTTAATTGGCTTACTAAAAGCTTAATTTATGTATAAACTTACTGATAAGATTAGCCAGCATCTATGAAGTTCTGATATCAAAGATTCCATAGTTCTTTATTACGCAAGTAAAATATTACAGCATTTAGAGAGAGGATATGAAAATAGAACTAAAGTAGATAATGCCCTCATCACTTGAACAGAGGTAGTTCCCTTTGTGTAAAAAATCTTTATTAGTCTCATACAGATATAGCTTCTAAAAGACTTAATAGGAAAAAAAAGTCTTAATAAACTACCTCAAGACTTTTTTCTTAGACCAAAACCTATGTTATTTTCCATCAATTCCTAAGTATACAAGTATCATCACTCCTTTATTCAGAATCTCCACATAAAAGCATCTTTTAAATTAATATTCCTCTCCTCCTTCCAGAATCTAACACACAATCAGCACTGTTATATGCTAGCATACTATATTTTATTTTTAATTTGGAATAGTGAATCTTTCAACCCCATTTATTTTACATGATTTGTTAAGACCATCAAACTAATTATCAGAGGCAAATAGCTTAACATAAAATTAACCTCAGTCGCCTATGTTAGTTGTTACCTAAATTCATCAATTCTTTTTCTTCATGTGTAATTACTTTTAGATGTGTGAAAGAAGATAATTAACAATAACTAAAGAATAGAGTCATGAAATTGATTCAAATGTCTTACTTTTCAGTATCATTAAACATTTCTGTCAAAAAACATTATGCAGATAATGTTCTAAGAGATGGAAACAGGGCCATCCCAAGAAAAAACTATCTTCAGACTCATTTTTCTAAGCTCTTTCCCCCATTTTTGACACTTGCAATGGTTTGGATTTAGAATATCCCCAAACTCTCACAGAAACCAGGCAGCCATGTTGGAGGTGGGCCTTGGTTACGAAAGAGGCATCCCTAGTGGGTGGCCTTGGGGATTATATAAGGTCCCTCCTCCCTTTGTTCACTCTCTCTCTCTTCTTCTGGTCTTCATGATGAGAGAGCAAAGCCCTGCTTTCTCCCTCACACTACTTCCTGCCGCCATGCCCTGAGCTCCACAGATCCAGCCTCACATGAACTGAACCTCTGAAATCTCCAAAACTGAGAGCAAATAAATCCTCCTCCTTCTACATTGTGTGGTCAGTTGTTTCTGGATTACAGCAGTGAGATTGTTGACCAAAACAGCACTCTTCCTATACTGATTTCCCTCAAAGTCCCAAGTCCTTCCACAAGAATTTTTGTGTGGTGATATACATGCCAGCCAGAGAAGAGAAAAGCAATATTCCATAGGCTAAGTCCTGGTGGCACAGAGAGTGTGGGCTTTCCATTCAGGTAGAGGATTTAGGGAATGGCTTCACTTCTTTCTCAAAATTTCACCTGTATAAAGATTTTGTGCCTAGTCATTCTAAACACGCCCACAGAGGGATGAAGTCCAGCTCCACAGCTATGTCGGCTACTTGAGGCGACAAGTTCTTTAGCCCATCATTTGTGAAATGGTAATATCTGGTCTAATTCACCAGTAATTTTGAAGCTCATAGGAGTTAAATGCTTAATCAAGAGAAATAGATCATAAAATAGAAAAATTGCATTACACAGCAAAAGAAATTATTATAAATGTCTATTGCTTAAAAAGTTTAAGATAATAGCAATATAACTCAGATTTATACAATTCCAAAACCATTAAGATATTTTTCTGTGCCTTCTCTTTGCCCAGTTTTGACATAATAGGAGTCTAAACTTAAGAGTCAGCCAGACTTGGATTTGAATTCCAATTCTGAAGAACTCAAGTTATTAAATTATAACATAAGAATAATAATCAATGATAATCCCAGATTTCCAAAATTATTCCGAGGATGACACAAGGTAATACATGTGAATTGCCCAACAAAAGGTCTAGCAGATAGTAAGTAGATTCTTAATAAATAATGGTGTTTAATATTGTTCATTTATGTGGTTTCTCCAATGACAGAGCAGGTAAAAAACAAAAGTTTATGTCTTGGTCTTCTTGGTCTTCATTAAATATATTAGTCTTAGATTTCTTTAAATGTCCCTGCAAAACCTATAAAATTGCCAAGACAATATTTAGAGAATAAAGACATTAACCTAAAAAACTAATTTGGAGTAAGGTAAAAACTTGAGGGGAAAAGCTAAGACAAAAAAAGGGGGGGCATGTCCAGAATATTTTTATAATTAATTTTCTTTCTTAAGAAATGCAACTGAGGCCGGGCGTGGTGGCGCACGCTTGTAATCCCAGTACTTTGGGAGGCAGAGACCGGAGGATCCGGGTTCGTGTCCAGCCTCAGCTCTCTCGCTCTTTCCCTGTCTCTCTCTCTCTCTCTCTCTCCTTAGTGAGGCCTTCCGCAACTTCGTGAGACCCGGTTTCAAAAATAAAGTATAAAAAATAGGGCCGGGGGTGTAGCGCAGAGGTAGAACGCCCCTGCGTTCAATCCCCGGTACCGCAAAAAAAAAAAAGAAAAGAAATACAACTGAAGCCAAGCATGGTGGTACATGCCTGTAATCCCAGTACTTGGAAAGCTGAGACAGGAGGATCGAAGGTTCGAGGTCAGTCTCAACAATGTTTCCAAATAAAAAATAAAATAAGACTGCGGTGTGACTTGGAGATAAAATATCCCTGGGTTCAATCCTCAGTAACACACCCATAATAGTAATAATAATGATAACAATAATAATAACAATAATATGTGTGTATATATACACATACACACACACACACACACACACACATATGAGCTGGGCATGATGGCACATGCCTGCAATCCCAGTACTTAAAAGGCTGAGACTAGATGATCACAGGTTTCAGGACAGCTTCAGCAGCTTAGCAAAATCCTGTTTCAAAATAAAAAAAAAAAGTTGGGGGTGTAGCTCAGAGATAGAATGTCCCTCAGTTCCAACCCCAGTACCAAAAAACAAAAAATACCACCTACAATGTAATTTTTTGTTATTTTCCTTTTATTTTTGTTGATGCAGACATTTAACATCTTCATCAGACCTTATACTTTATTAATATAAAATGAAGCTAATTTTTTGGCTCAAATGCAACAGTCTTGGATAAACACCAGAGAAAAAAATTTCCATGTTCTCCCTAAATCAATCCCTTATTTCCATTGCCTGGGGCAGAATTCTGAGTTGGGTGAAACTTGAGGCTGACCCAAGGTGACATTTCTTACCTCGTCAAGGTACAAGTCTCATCAGGAAACAGATGCATCAGCATGTTGAACCTCTGGCTAACCATTTAGCAGCATAAAGAAGTGCTCTGAATGTTGAGAAAAATTATTCTTCTTAAATAAGTCATAAATCCAATCTATATTCCCACAATGTCAAAACAACCCACTAAAAAATGAAGAAATAGATCAAATCGTCTATTTGTATAATAAAGCACATACCACCTACCCCACATCCAAAATAATCACACAACTGAATTCAGTCACCTTCTAATTAATTAATTGGTTATACTAATTTTGCATGTAGAATCACTCTGGGTAAATTTACCTGAAAACTTCAAGGAAGGAAATAGAAAATCCATCTTCCTTGAGAAATATTTTCCCAGTCCTCATGTCTCTAGTCTACATCAATCCCCCATAAAATGATTTGGGTTTATTGAGGGAGTGATCAGAATAATATGACTCTCTGGATAGTTCAAGTGAAAGAGTTTTAAGCTTAAATTATCCTGATAATCACCTCAAAGATGCAATTTACTTCTCAAAAATGATACAGAAGTTCATTCTAACATCTAGCTTGAATTCATCTTATTGTGATCTTCTGGTAGTTTTCTTTCTAAAAGAAATGCTATTTTCTAACATACTTAACTGAATCACTTTGTGTATGATCTCCAATCTCTACAAAACTAGCTAATAAATTCAGTTTCCTGGAATCTATAACAGCTAATGTATTCGATTTAGGATAAATTTTTCAGATCCCCAGATCCATTTTTTCCCAGATTTCTTTAATCGGAATGTCCATGCCATATACCATAGTCTAATTTCTAGAGTACAAGAAAAAATACTGTTTTGAATGTTTTTGTCCTTCCAAAACTCATGTTGAAATGTGATCCCCAATGTTACTGTGCTGGGAGCTGGGGCTTCCTGAGAGGTGTTTAGGAGATGAGGGCTCTGCATTACTGCCATTACAAAAAGGGCTGACAAAAGAGGATCTGTTCTCCTGCTCTGTCTTTCTACTTTCCACACAACAAGAAGGTCCTTGCCAGATGCCAGAACCTTGACCTTGGGCTTTCAAGGCTCTAGAACTTTTAGGAAAAAGTTTTTGGTTCTCTAAACATGATTTGGGTGTTTTGTTATAGCAGCACAAATGGACAAAAACAAATCAGCATCACAAAAATGTCCAAAATTGCAAAACTACAGTTGTATTCTTCAGTTTAAGAAATTCCAATGAAAAAGCAAAGATCTTTGGGGAGGTGATTCTTTGAATTAGTAGTTTCAAAGTTTATTGTGCCCATTATTTACCTGGGAAATTTGATAACCTGCTGATTCCTATGCTCTCTCTAAATATCTCAATGTGATAAGGCTGGGAATTTATATTTTTCACAAGTAACCATCGACTGCACTTTGAGAAACAAGCCATAGTAGAATTGAAATATGAATCCATTTTTGATAGTTATAAAAGATAGTTAATAAAAGTAGAGAGAGTGTGGATCCTCTGGATTCTTACAGAGAGGGGAGTAATAGAGTCATTGAGAATGGACATAAATTCACAATGTGAAGCCTGGAGGAATAAATAAGACAAATTTCACCTGTGTCATAAGTTTGCGTAGTGCTAGCCAAGGCCCAAAATGGTGACTACATCAAAATTTCAAGTGGCTGACAATGCTCATATACTGTCTCTCACACCACACACTTTATTTCAAATTTGAAAACAGACATCTTAAGTGTCAAATAATCTGGTACCAAAATACAAAGCTTAGCAAATAAAACTCCAGAATTTATAATGGTTTGATCCTTAAATCAAACATTTATACCATAAACATTGTAGAATTCTAAGAAGGCTTCTTATTTATGAAGAAAAATGTGGATAAACACAGGGATTGAAGTTGTGGCCAAGCCAGTCTGCAAGTAAAATTTGTTTCTAGAGGAGGCTGAATATACTTAAGTTATTGTCCTCCAAGCACAACAATATTTATAGCACTACTCATGCTCTGCAATTAATAAAAATGACCTAAAAAGATGCTGCACTAAACCTTATATTAACATAAAGTTATTGGTAAAAAGCAAAGCACAAATGACTTTAAAAATGCAGCATTAGGCAATAGCCCCAATAACACCTGGAACCCAATATTGTGTCCCTTCTACAGGTGGTTTTAGAAATATCTGTGTTTTGTACATAGAGAAATTCCATATATCCTCTGTGGGCAATTGTGAATGATTGCCAAAGCCAAACATAAATTCAGGAGAACTCGGGCTGGTTCAAGCAAGGACCATAAATCTGGACTTCCTGACAACTAAGGTTGAATGCTGAGCCATTGCAGTTCATAGATAATTTGGTAAAGGAAGGAATTTTTTAAAAGGGCTTTTCTTAAGTACTTTAAAGTATTACAATAATACTGTAACTCCTTGGTGTGGTAAATGACTTAACCAAAACCCAAATCCAAAGAGACAACAGAAATCCCAAATAGTCAACAGAGCAAATCGTGTGTGTGTGTGTGTGTGTGTGTGTGTGTGTGTGTGTGTGTTTTCTATTGAAGATGAATGTGCCATAACACAAGTGTTGTTAAAGCCTTACCATGCAAATGAAGGACCTGTCATAAGTTATCAAACCACAACGGTAGCATCTATTGGTGTTTTACTTGCTATGGCCAACATTGAAGTTTCTAATATAAAAATAAAACAGCTGCCATTTATTGGGCACTTATTTTTTACCAAATGCAGTACTAAGAGCTTTTTACGATTTTACTAATTTAATTTTTACCATATCCCTCGAAGAAATTAACATCATCTTCTTTCTATGAATAAAGGCACTGAACCTCTAAAATTTAAGTAATCCTAGTCAGTCAAAAAGGTAGTAAGTGGTACAATTGGGTTTCAAACCTAACTTCAAATGATGCCATACCATCTTTTCATTCTGGTCAAAAAAAAAATACCATACTACCTTAATTTAGAGAAGCCAATAGGTGTTAACTTAATTAATAATTTGAATAACTTCTTGAGAAGAGGAGGAGTAGGACAAGGAAAATGGCCACAATAAATAGACCCATCAACAACTAAAAGCTGCATCTATACCCAGGAAAAATTCAAATGTAAATCAAAGTGTGTACTTCTCAAAATGGAGAACTATGGTCATTCTTCCTCATTTGTTGAAGACTTTGGTACCTTGATAAAATAACTAACTCATGCCCAGGCATCATCCAGATGGCTGGCCCCATAGATGCATTCATCATCTACGTGGAAGGCCCCAGGACTTGTTGCTTGACATCTTTATCCCAGGGACCTCCCCCATCACTTGTCCCCAGCCTTCCATTTCCATGATCATATCCATAACAGCCACGCCTCCAAAATCACTACCTCAGACATACCTCTTTCTGACCTCATCTCTTTGTGTGTGTGTGTGTGTGTGTGTGTGTGTGTGTGTGTGTGTGTGTTACTGAGGATTGAATCCAGGGGCATTCTACCTCTAAGCTACATCCTCAACCTTATTTTTTTTTTTAATTTTGAAACAGGGTCTCAGTAAGTTGCTGAGGCTGGCCTCAAACCTGCAATCTTCCTGTCTCAGTCTCAAGTACTGGGATTACAGACATGCCACCATCTCTTCTCCATGTGTCTGCTCCTACTCCAACCTCCAGAGCATTGATCTACCAGCTTCCCCTCAATCCACAAGTCCTCTATTTTCATAACATCCCTACTTCCCTACCTTAGGCTACATTGTACATCCCTTTGATAATACTCTTGGGATGACTCTGGGCACTTTGGTCCTCTATCTTTTCATTGTATCCAACTGGCAAAAGTCCAACTCTAGATGAATTCGAGTATTCATTTAATCACATGTAGATCCAAGCACCTGAATATCTGTGAAAAACACTTCCACAGCAAGGTGGCTCAATCCCTCTATAAATTCATGATCACCAAACCCTATAGCCATCTCAACTCAGCCCATTGACCCTATAACGCTGCCCTTCATAAGACTATCTTTGCTCACCTCAAATCTCTGACCTATCCTTTCTTTGCTTTCATCTCCTGCTTTATAGAGGGATTGGAGGACATCAGCCAAGGACTCGCTACTCACCCCATCAGCAAATATGCAAAGTGGACATACCTGCCCTCACTTTGCCAATCTCTCCATCCCCCGCCCCAGCTCCCATTTAGTTACACTCCCATCTAGGTTTGGATCCCATCCTCTCCCAGAATAATTTTTTTGTACACAAATTCTTCTCCTCCTCCTCCTTCTTCTTCTTCTCCTCCTCCTCCTCCTCCTCCTCCTCTTCCTCCTCCTCCTTCTTCTTCTGGTATTGGGGGTTGAACCCAGAGGCATTTTACCTCTGAGCTATACCCCCAGCCCTTTGTATTGTTGGTTTTGAGACAGTCTTGCTAGGTTGTTGAGAGTCTTGCTAAGTTGCTGAGGCTGGTCTCAAACCTGCGATCCTCTTGTCTCAACCTCTCAAGTACTGGGATTACAGGTATGTGCCACCACTCCCAGCTCAATTTCTTCTTTTCTAATTGTATTTCCCCCATGGGCTTTAAAATGCTTTAAATTCTCTCCCACTTAAAAAAATCATTATCACTATCATCCTTCCACCCCCAACTCATATCTTCATACTCTACTCCAAAGCCAAACTCTCAAAATAATTTCTGTCACGTCTGGGTTAACAGTCAATAAGCAATTGAGGGTGATTTGTGGCTTGACAGTGATGTGAGGGGGCACAGAGTACCTTCCCTGCAGCACCTTCTCCTGTAGCTGCTCCCAGGTGGTACCGGTGAACAGGACGCAGCCTACAAGCAAAAAGTAGAAGATGACCCCAAGGCTCCAGAGGTCTACCTCAGGATCATATCCTTGGCCCTCGTAGACCTCTGAGGTACAGTAGCAGAGAGTGCCACAGATGGTGGTTAACTTGTGTCCGTCCTTGAAGCAACAACTCAGCCCAAAGTCAATGACTTTGATGTTTCCTTCCAAGTCCAAGAGGGTGCAATACAGCTTCAGGTCCCCATGCAGGATGCCTCTCTTGTGAAAGTAGCACACCACACTCACAACTTGCTGGAACACCTTCCAAGCTTCCTCCTCCTCCGAGCTACCAGACTCCCTGATGTGGTGCAGTAGCAGCCCCCCTACTTACGTGCTCCATGACCAGGTAGATGAAGTCGGCCGTGTCTATGACCTCGAACAGCTGGACGATGTTCAGGTGCTCCACTGCCCTCATGATAGCAATTTCAGATCGAATGAAGGGGTTGTCCCTAAATGAAGGCAAGACCTTCACAGCCAGCTTGGTCCCAGTGAGGATATGGAGGGCCAGTGTGACCCGAGAAAAACTGCCCTTGCCAATGTCCCTCAGGACTATATAATTGTCCATAAGGACATCCTCACAAGGATGGCCATGAGGCATGGTCAGGCCTCTCTATTCTCTCTCCTAGCATTGTCCATCGAAAGTTGCAATAGCAACTAACAATGCTAGCTAAAAAACAAAACAACAAACCAACAACAAAATTACAGCAAAATAACAAACCCAAACAAACAAACGCACACACAAAACAATAAAGCCAAATGCCCGAACCAACAAATCAGATCCAAAATCACCAATCAATCCACCAAAAGCGCTAACTATCTTGGAGTCCAACAGGTCATCACTAAGAGCTCCCTGTACTAATGGACAAAAACCCAGCAGCAGTGAGGGCCTTATATAGCCAATGCTGGAGACTCCCTCACAATGGCTCCTTGTGAGGTCACATGGCCAGGTCATGACTGGGTGTGGTCCACTGTGGCCATCTCACCTTTGGGCCTCTAGGACTTTTCCACTTTAAAAAGAATAAGAAGGACTCTAGAAACTTTTTTGCTTTGGTGGATTATGGAGGCTGATATTTACTTGTTTAGAAATTAAAATTTGTAGGATGCTTCAATGGTTTTTTTTTCATTTCGAGTCAAAAAAAATCTAATGACTTTTGGCTTTTAAAGACCTCATAATATCTACACTCAAGATATTCGATTTCTTTATCTTTCAGCTTGAAATGATTGTTGTCAAAAGAATGGTAGCACATTATGCACATCATGATAACAAAATGTTCTCTTCCCTAAGACACCATAGGGCACATTATTAATATCTATGGAGCCAGGTGTGGTGGCGCACGCTTGTAATCCCAGTACTTGGGAGGCTGAGGCAAGAGGATCTGGGTTCGCAGCCAGCCTCAGCTACTTAGTGAGGCCTCCGCAACTTAGTGAGACCCTGTTTCAAAATAAAGAATAAAAAATAGGGCTGGGGTGTAACTCAGAGGTAGAAAGCCCCTGGGTTCAATCCCCAGTACCACACCAAAAAAAAAAAAAAAATCTATGGGGCTGAGAAAAAGTGAGCTTTTATCCTAATTGCCCCATAAGGTCCTTATCACATTTCTTTCATTTAATTATTTTTAGACTTTTATTAGTACATTGTAATTATACACCACAGTGAGGTTCAAAATGATACACATAGCACTTGGTGTATTTTCTTCGCATCCCTCCCGCTTCCCTTCCTCCCTCCCTGTACGTGTTAGATTGGTGGTGATACCTTCATATATGGACATAGCATTATTTGAACTGTTTCCTTCCTCAAGGGTCCTTTTTCCCCTCTCTGCCTCCCTCCCACAATCCCTCCCACTGTTCTACTAATCTCTCATTTATCTAAAGTCCCTTATGTTTCCTATTTTCTCTCTAGCTTCCACATATGAAAGAAAACATAGAACCCATGACTTTCTGAGAATGACTGATATCACTTAGCATAATATTCTATAATTCCATCCTTTTTCCTGAAAATGACATGATTTTGATCTTTTTCTCTTTTATTATTTTATTAGGTGCATTGTAATTTTACATCATATTGGAGTACAGAGTGTTAGAAAAAAACGTACACACACACACTTATTGCCCTCTCCACTAAGTCCCCTCCAACCTCACCCTGCAAGTCTTTGAGATTGGAATTGGCAAGTTTGTATACGTTCATAGCATTATTTCTATTATTGCATTCTTTATAACTTCATTCCCCCACTTTTCCTAATCACCCTTGGTCACATCCCTGAAATCTCTGCTCATCTATCTGATGTTGCCCTTATTGCAAAATACCTGTCTAGCTTCCACATGTAAGAGAGAACATACCTCTACTTGTTCTTTGGCACTGGGTGTATTCACTTAGCATAATATTCTCAAGGTCCATCCATTTTCCTGAAAATAGTATAATTTTGTTCTTCTTTATGGCTGAGTAAAATTCCATGGTGTGTATATACCAAAGTTTTGTGATCCATTCGTCCATTGATGGACATCTAGGCTTGTTCCATAATTTGGCTATTGTAAATTGTGCTTCTATGAACATGTATTTACAAGTATGATTATAATATTCTGATTCCATTTCCTTTGGGAAGATACCCAGAGCACTATCACTAGGTCATATGGTAGTTCCATTCCCAATCTTCTGAGAAACCTTCACACTGATTTCCAAAGTGGTTGTACTAGTTTGCAGTTCCACCAACAATGTAATAGGGTTCCGGTTTCTCCACATCCTCACCAGCATTTATTATTATTTGTGTTCTTCGTGATTGCCATCCTAACTGGAGTGAGATGGAATCTCAGTGTATTTTTGATTTGCATTTCCTTGATTGCTAAAGATGATGACCATTTTTTCATGTTTGTTGGCCATTTGCATGCGTTTGGTTGCCCATTTTTAACTGGGTTATTTGTTTTTTAGTGTTAATCTTTTTGAGCTCTTCATATACTCTAGATATTAGACCTTTGTCAGATGGGTAGGTGGTGAAGATCTTCTCCCATTCTGTAGGCTTTCTTGGTGGGATCATGATGGTTTCCTTTGCTGCAGAGAATCTTTTTAATTTAATGCCATCCCATTCATTAATTCTTGTTTTGATTTCCTGAGCTTTTGGGG
>PVJS01023838.1:13403-29220 GCA_004027185.1 Glis glis
CAGAGAATCTTTTTAATTTAATGCCATCCCATTCATTAATTCTTGTTTTGATTTCCTGAGCTTTTGGGCTCTTATTGAGGAAGTTTCTACCTGTACCTATATGTTGGAGTGTTGGTCCTATACCCTCTTCTAGTAGTTTCAAAGTTTCTGATCTTGGAACCATCTAGAGTTGACTTTTGTGCAGGGTTACAAGTTAGGGTTTACTTCCATTTTTTTTTTTTTTTTGCAGTACCGGGGATTGAACCCAGGGGCATTCTACCTCCGAGCTACACCCCTGGCCCTATTTTTTATACTTTATTTTGAAACCGAGTCTCACGAAGTTGTGGAGGGCCTCACTAAGTAGCTGAGACTGGCTGCAAACCCGGATCCTCCGGTCTCCACCTCCCAAGTACTGCGATTACAAGCGTGCACCACCGCGCCCGGCTTACTTCCATTTTTCTACATCTGGATAGCCAGTTCTCCCAACAGCATCTGTTGAAAAGGCTGTCCTTGAGCCGGGCATGTTGGCGCACGCTTGTAATCCCAGTACTTGGGAGGCTGAGACAGGAGGATCCGGGGTCACAGCCAGCCTCAGCTACTTAGTGAGGCTCTCCACAACTTAGTGAGACCCTGTTTCAAAATAAAGAATAAAAAATAGGGCTGGGGGTGTAGCCCAGAGGTAGAACGCCCCTGGGTTCAATCCCCAGTACTGCAAAAAAAAAAAAAAAGAAAAGTCTCTCCTTTCTCCACTGTATGTCTTCAGCACCTTAATCCAAGATCAACTGGCTTTAGATATGGGGCTTTGTTTCTGAGTCTTCTATTATGTTCCATTGATCTATGTGTCTGTTTTTGTACCAATACTATGCTGTTTTTATTACTGTCGCCTTGTAGTACAGTTTGAAAAGTGAAGTATTATGATACCTCCAGCATGGTTCTTATTACTGAGAATTTCCTTGGCTATTCTTGGTGTTTTCTTTTTCCATATGAATTTTATAACTGATTTCTCTAGGTCTATGAAAAATGACAATGGTATTTTGATATGTATTGCGCTGAATGTATAGATAGCTTTTGGAAGTATGGCCATTTTGACTATATTTATTCTGCTATCCAAGAGCATGGAAGGTCTTTCCATCTTCTAAAATCTTCAATTTCTTTCTTTAGTGATTTATAATTTTCATTACAGAGGTCTTTCACTTCCTTGGTTAAATTTATTCCTAGATATTTTATCTTTTTTGAGGTTATTGTGAATGGAATTGTTTTCTGTATTTCTTTTTCAGTGGATTCATGATTGGTGCAAAGGAATGCTAATGATTTTTGTAGGTTGATTTTGTATCCTGCTACTTTGCTAAAACTATCACCTTTAGAAGTTTTCTTGATGAGTTTACTGGATCTACTACGTAAAGGATCATGTCATCTGCAAACAAAGATAATTTCAATTCTTCTTTCCCTATTTGTATTCCTTTAGTTCCTTTCTCCTGTCTTATTGCTGAGGCTAGAGTTTCGAGTACTATGTTGAATAGGAGTGGTAACAGTGGACATCTTTGTCTTGTTCCTGTTCTTAAGGGAAATTCTGTCACTTTCTCCCCATACATAATGATGCTGACTTGGGGTTTGTTGTATATAGCCTTTATGATGTCAAGGTGGGTTCCTTCTATTCCTATTTCCTTAACGTTTTTATCAAGAAGGGGTGTGGGATTTTGTCAAATGGTTTTTCTGCATCTATTGATATAATCATGTTATGTTTGTCCTTAACTCTATTAATGTGGTGAATTACATTTATTGATTTGTGAATGTTGCACCAGCCTTGCATCCCTGGGACGAAGCCTACTTGATCATGGCGAACTATTTTCTTGGTGTACTTTTTAATGTGAACTGCTAATATTTTGTTGAGAATTTTTGTATCCATGTTCATCAATGATAGTGATCTGTAATTTTCTTTTCTCGTGGTATCTTTATTTGGTTTGGGGATTAAGGTGATGCTGGCTTCATAAAATGAATTTGGTGGTATTCCTTCTTTTTCTATTTCATGGAATAATTTGAGGAGCATTGGAGTTAGTTCTTCAAGAAGGTTTGTAGAATTCAGCTGGAAATTCATCTGTCTGGACTATTCTTTCATGAGAACCCTTTATTGCTGTTTTGATTTATTTGCTTCCTATTGGTTTGTTTAGGTTTTCTCTGTCCTCTTGGTCCAGTTCAGGTAAGTTGCAGATGTCTAAGAATTTGTCAATTTCCTCTGGGTTATCTATTTTATTGGAGTATAAGTTTTCAAAATACTTTCTAATAAAGTTTTGGATTTCCACATTATCTGTGCTGATATCCCCATTTTCATCTCTTATCCTTGAGATTTGGGTCTGTTCTTTCTTTTTGTTAGGTTGGCTAAGGGTTTGTCAATCTCATTAATCCTTTCAAAAACCACCTTTTTGTTTTGTTGATCTTCTGGATTTTTGTTTTCTATTTCATTAACTTCTGCTCTGATTTTGATTATTGCCTGCCTTCTGCTGGCATTGGGGTTAGTTTGTTCCTGTTTTTCCAGTACTTTGAGATGCATCATAAAATTATTTATTACAAGTCTTTCTTTTTCCTCTTAACACCACTTTCAAGGTGTCCCATAGATTTTATATGTTGTATCTTTATTTTAATTTGATTCTAGGAATTTTTAAATTTCTCCCCTATTTTTTCTTTGATCCAGTCTTCATTTAGTAATGTAATATTCAATCTCCATGTATTTGTGTGTTTTCTCTGGCTGTTCATGTTGTTGATCTCTACTTTCAAACCATTGTGGTCTGATAGGATGCAAGAAGTTATATTGATTTTTTTAACTTGCTGGTAATACTTGTTTTGCGGCCTAAAAATATGATCTATTTTGGAGAAGCTTCCATGAGCAGCAGAGAAGAATGTATATTCAGCTATTGTTAGATGGAATATTCTGAAAATGTCAGTTAGGCCATTTGGTTTATAGTATTCTTTAGGTCTGAGGTATTTTTACTAATCTTTTGTCTGGATGACCAATCTAGTGGTGTAAGTGTTGTATTAAAGTCTCCTAGGATTATTGTATTGGGGTCTATTTGGGTCTTCAAGCCAAGAAGAATTTGCTTTACATAGGTTGGTACACTAATATTAGGGGCATAAATATTTAATATGATTATGTCTTCATTTTGGATAGTTCCTTTTATCAGTAAGAAGTGTCCATCTTTGTCTCTTCTGACAAGTTTTGACTTGAAGTCTGCTGTGTCAGATATGAGAGTAGCCACCCTGCTTTTCTTCTGTTTCCATTTGCATGGAAAATTTTTTCCATCTTTTCACCTTCAGTTTATGAATCTCTCTCCCTATCAGGTGTGTTTCTTGCAGCATATAGTAGGATTATGGGTTTTAGTCCAATTTGCTAGTCTATGTCTTTCAACTGGGGAGTTGAGATCATTGATGTTCAGTGTTATTATGGAAAGATGATTTTTGTTTCCTGCCATTTTGAATAAAGTTGTTTATTTGAGGCAATAATGATTATCCTTGGCTTAGCTATTCATCTGGTGATATTCGTTCCTTCTTTGGTTTGGATGTTTGTTTTTCTTTTCTTCCTTGTGGTTCATTTCTTTGAGTATTTTCTCAAGTGCCTGTTCCGTCATCATGAATTATTTTAACTTCTGCTCATCTTGGAAAGTTTTTATTTCTCCATCAATTTTGAAGGATAGCTTTGTTGGATATAGTAGTCTTGGTTGGCAGTTGTTTTCTCTAAGAGCTTGAAGTGCATCACTCCATGCCCTCCTGGCTTTCAGAACTTGGGCTGATAAATCTGGAGTAATTCTTACTGTTTTACCTCTGAATATCAGCTGTTTCTTTGCTCTCCACCCTTTTAGGATTCTCTCCTTAGTCTCAATGTTGCACATTTTGATTATAATGTGGCATGGGGATGTTGTTCTTTGGTCTTGTCTGATTGGGGTTCTGGATGCCTCCTGTACTTAAATGTCCTCATCTTAATCCAAGTTGGGAAGTTTTCTGATATTATTTCTCTGAAGAGATTCTTAATTCCTTTTTTTTTTTTCTGGGCTTCTATACCTCCTTCGATGCCCATTATTCATAGGTTGGGTCTTTTAAAATTATCCCAAAGCTCTTGGATGTTCTTATTCTGTTGTTGTGTTGTTTTTACTAAATTCATGACTACGTTTTCAGTTTTGAATGTACTATCTTGTATGACTGAGACCTTGTTTTCCATGTGGTCTATTCTATTAATTATAGCTTCACTTGAATTGTTTATTGACTCTTTGAATTCATTCAAATTTTCTGTTACTTCTTTATGGACACAGTTCTTAATTTCTTGAATGCTTTCTCTGATTTATTTTTTTGAGGTCACTTATCATATCAATTATCAAAATTATGAATTCTCTTTCTGGCATCCTCTGCACCTCTGTTTCAGTGGGTTCTCTTATTGTGAAATTGTGAGGATTAGATGTGGCTTTGGTGGACTTTTTCCCTATATTTTCAGGGGTCTTAGGTGCTTGTGATGAAGTATAAATTAGTTAAAATTGAGTGTTTGACCTCAGCCTTCACTGTTTCCTTAAATGGTTATATCATCTGGCATGACTGGATTATTTCAGTCTGCTTTGCCTGGTTACCCCCTCTAGGCTGTTGTGTAATCTGCACAGGATTTGTTAACTGTTCAGGAGGGTGGTCCATCTTCAACTTGGCTGTTTTGTTGATATGGTGCATGTTGTTTAAAGCCCCCATTCTTTTCAGACTCCCTTCTTTCCAATTTGTAGGGAGATGTGCCTCTTTTCCCAGTGCTCACTGTCAGTATACTGGGAGTATATGGATGAAATTTGGTTGATTGTCCTCTGGCCTGCTCTGTGTTTGGCAGAACTGGCTGCAGAGTATTAGTTTCTTGATGTCCTCTCTTTGTAGTTGAGAGTTTCCACTCTAGGTTGGGAGGTTTAAGTCCAGGTGGACACTATTATTTTGTAGAGTGAGGGTTAGGGAGAAGATAGTATAGCAGGGACAGTCTAAGACAAAGAAGAATCAGAAGGGGAGAGGAAAATTGCTGTGGTGTATTCTATAAAGAGACAAATGCTCAAGAAGATGGGAGTGACATAGAACAAAAGTATAAGAAAAGGTAAAGACTCAGATGGAACCTGGCTGCAGACTAACCGCATGGAGAGATGGCCCTGTTTGGAAAGAGAAACCTCGGACAAGACTAGTAGTACATCAACAAACAGAACAGAAAAGAAAGAAACAAAACAAAACAAAAAAACCTATAGCGCAAAACCAAACTAAATGGATTAAAAATGAATGTTAGATAGTGATAAGAGTATACAAACGGGAGAAGATAGAGATCAATCTAATAAACAGAATGGTGAAACCAGAAGAGGGATCCCTCAAAACACTACCAATAACAGAAAAATAAAAGTATTTATTAGAGAGTAAGAATTAAAAAAAGAAAAAGAAAAAATGGGGAAAATTTAAAATATAGATAAAAAGTTCTAAAAAAAAGATTTGAAAAGATTTTTTAACTTAATTCAAATTTTAAGGAAGATGAATCTTTCCTTTTTTAATACATATCTCTTTAGGAAGGAGACTTGATTTTGTTGGTTGTGAAGTTTAAAGAAAAAAAGAATCTTCCTTTGTTCCAAATGATTATAGGTGTCTGTTGTCCCTGTTTGATTAGAGTCTGCGTTTCCTTTGTCCTTCACTAGGCAGGACCTAGGGGGTTGATTTGAGCTCCATTGAGTCTTTTCTCAAATCCCTTCTGGTTCCGGTTAAGGACTGAGAGTTCTTCCTTGCACCAGGTAGCTTTGATGCTGCATTCGGTGGGGGAAGGGGAAGACCCTCTCCCTGTCAGTAGGCCCGGTGACCCTGGTTGCATGACCTAAGAGCGCCTTGTGGTCCATGTTTATGTTGGGTTCCCTACCGTGTCTGCTGTGTTCATGAGGGGTGTGCTGGAACCAAGAACCAGGAGACAGTACTCTGACTGCACAGACCCCGCCAGTGCAGGTCTGAGGTGGGTGGGCCTTGTTGGTGCAGTGGTTCTCTGTCTCCACAGCTGAGTTGGCCTCCCTGGAGCTTGGGCTCCTGTTGCTGCCCCTGGGTCTATAACAGAAGCTGAACCGTTTGGGAGGAGAGCCCGCTAGCAGTTCCTAGTGGGAGGTGCCCCCGAGTCTGGAGTCCAGCGGGTGTTTCTCCCCGTGCCACCTCTCGGGGGCACTGTCTGGCCTAAGCCAGACCTTTGGCGGCTGTGGCTAGGCTGTGCCAATGGTGGTATTTGTTAGTGTCACCTCCGGGAGGCAGTTTGAGATCTGGACTGCAGGGGCTGTTCTCCATGCAGTTGGGATGGGTAAGTCTGTTCTCAGCCCTGCTCAAGGTGGATAGACACTGGTGCTGGGTCAGGGGGAGGGAGAGGCCCCCGGTTTGGCCACCAGAACACCCCAGGAAGCAGGGGAGCTCTTCAGTGCCCCTTTCAGCCCTGCTTGGGCAGGGACCTGATGGGGGAGGGGGCTCCGCACTGTACCCAGGAGCTCGGCTGACCCAGGGTACCCGGTCTGCAGAGGGGGAGGAGGAGGGACCCGGGGGGTCAGCGTGTTCCCCTCTGCAGGACCGACTGAGCGGGCTAGGGACTGTAGAGCCCCCACGGGTGTGTGCTGCCTCTGCTGGCTGGAGTGTTTGGGACCCAAGCTGGTGCAGACACACAGGCTGCGGCTCCCTCAGGTCACCAGGAGTGAGGGGATGGGGGCACCCTGCACAGAAGCAGGTCACCAGGGAGTGGAGCCGGTGGGCGGGCGGGCGAGCTGCACATCCCAAGGTGCTCTGCTGGGCTCAAGCTGGCCCTAGCCGCCTCTGCTGAAGCTGCTTCGGTGGGGATGTGGCAGGGGTGCGGGGTGAAGGCTTTGTCCCGAGGCTGGGCGGCTTTGAGGGGGTGGAGGCTGTGTCGGGTGCGTGGGCTTTGTCCGCCCTGTCAGCTCTGACGCTGTGGGGACAGCGCACTAGCACTCGTTCAGTTTGTGGGTGCAGAGCTCAGTGGCCCAGAAAATGGCTGTGGAGAAAGTTTTGTAACAGCCCCAGGCTATGGCGCCAAGCCCCAGCAGGCCCAGTCCCTTCCTGCTGGCTGCTCCTTTATCTAGAGGCACTATTTCTATGGATCAGAGATTGTTTGCCCTGTTATCGATGATAAGTTGTTACTTGTTCCCCCCGTGGCTTGCTCACCTCAGAAAGGCTAAGGGAGAGTTCCTCAGGTCGATTTTCTTTTTTTTTTAATGTGCTTTTATTGGTGCATTATAGTCTCACATCACAATGGAGATCAAATTGACATTAACATACATGCACACAGCACTTGGTGCCCCCCTCCCCCCAACACATAGAACTAAGATTGACATTGGTATATTCTCATATGTAAATATGGTCGATGGTAGAAATTCCCTTAATGAACTTCATTATTCCCCTTCCCCCTCCCATAGATCAGTTCCCTGACTTCACTGAGGCTTCTCCACTGTTGAATGGAGGCCCTTTTGTATCCTCCTTGCTCCCTAGCTTGCGCATATTAGCGAAGACATATGACCCTTCTCTTTCTGTGATTGGCTGATCTCACTTAACATAATATTCTCCAGGTCCTTCCATTTTCAATCCCAATCAGAATGGCAATCATTAAGAAGTCAAACAATAATAAATGTTGGCGAAGATGTGGGGGAAAAGGAACTCTCCTGCACTGTTGGTGGGAGTGCAAACTAGTCCAACCACTTTGGAGATCAGTATGGAGATTCCTCAGAAAACTGGGAATGGATCCACCATATGATCCAGCTATACCACTACTGGGTATCATTCCAAAGGGACTGAAACCAGAAAACTACAGTAATATATGCATACACATGTTCATAGCAGCACAATTCACAATAGCCAAATTATGGAACCAGCCTAGGTGTCCATCAACAGATGAATAGATTACAAATTTATGGGAAATACACACAATGGAATTCTACTCAGCAATAAAGAAGAACAAAATAATATCATTTACAAGAAAATGGAAGGACTTAGGTTAATTTTCTTACAGTTCCCCAGGGTTGGCGTCTAGCCAGTCAGCCACATTGAGCCCAATTCACCAGCTAGACTTCTATAATTGAGTGTCTCAAAAGCATGTGAAAGTCAACATGTTAAATTCATGTACATCCTCAATAACATTTGTTGAATGAATGCACAAAACTGGCAATATCCATTGAAAATTCTATTAGTGCAGGAAAACTAAGCCAGAAAGAGAAATAACATGTTGCAAAGTCAATCACTAAAGCAGCAGATCTCTGGGTACAGAAGTGAGGTGATAGACTAAATTGAGGGATGTATACATCCCTCAATTTAACAAGAACAATAAACTGATTAATAACAATAAGAGAGCTAGCCAGGTGTGGTGGTGCACACTTGTAATCCCAGTACTTGGGAGGCAGAGACAGGAGGATTGCAGGTTCAGGACCATCCTCAGCAACTTAGCAAGACTCTAAACAACCCAGTAAGACCCTGTTTCAAAACAAAACAAAACAAAATACAAAAAGGGCTAGGGATAGAATAGTTCAGAGGTAGAATGCCCCTGGATTCAATCCCCAGTACCACAAAATAATAACAACAATAATAATAATAGAGGTGATGAAAAGAGAAAATGAATGACTGAAAAAGAGACTGAACCTAGAAGACGTTAACAGTGCCCAACTAAAGATGGAACAACTTCCTGATCTTCATCAGTTGCTAATCAAGAGTGAGTAGCCAGCTGGCTGTGTAATCCCAATACTTGGTAGGCTGAGACAGGAGGATCACAGGTTCACAGTCAGCCTCAGCAACCTTGAAAGGCCCTCCACAACTTAATGAGACCCTGTTCTGAAAATAAATAAATAAATAAAATATTGCTGGGGATGTAGCTCAGAGGTTGAACACCTCTGGGTTCAATTCCCAGAACCACAAAAAAAAGAGTAGTCAATCAAATAATCATGGTATCCCGTATACTGATTAAAAACGATTTTCCTAGCGTTTCATCTTTTTCAAAAGTTAATGCAACTTCCTCCATCCTCTTTCCTTTTCTCTAAAATTTGTTCAAGGTGTCCAGAAGAGTTGGGGACCAAGTAAGAAAGGCAGCCAGGGAAGGCGACACCCCTACCATGATCTAGAGTTTGCTTACAAGCAGCTATCTCAATAAAACACGTGAACATACTTAAACCTGGGGCATCCTTTTGTGGAAAAAAGGAAGGACATGCTCTAAGGCTGATGAGACATGTCAAAGGGAACAGAAGCCAACTGAAGGAGCTCCTGCTAAGCCAAATTTGGGACAACTTTAGCACCAAAATAAACAATGACTGAAAAATAAACAATGGCCGTAACTAACTATAACCTATTGAATAAAATAGGAGTGTACTAGCCAGGTATGGTGGCACACACCTTTAATTACAGTACTTGGGAGGCAACAGAAGGATTGCAGATTCTAGCTCAGCCTCAGCAACTTAGCAAGACTCTAGGCAACTTAGCAAGACCCTGTTTCAAAATAATAAAATAAAATAAGGCTGGGGTGTAGCTCAGAGGTAGAATGCCCCTGGGTTCAAACCTCAGTAACACACACACACACACACACACACAGAGGAATGTATGAGTTAATACTGATATTATTCCAGTTGAATCCAAATTAATATCACTTACTTCTTAACAAGTACAAAATCCTTCTTAATTCGCTTTTGCAATAGAAAAACCTAGAAGATACCACCTTAATTGAATAATAAAAATATCACCAGAAATGTGACATTGAGTGTCTACTGAAATGACTCGGAATACAATATCACATTCGATGTATTCCCTACAAATATGCATAATCTCACTTATGATGAGCTATCAGATAAACTCAAACCAAGGAACATTCTAGAACATTACTGACCTACACTCTTCAAAACAGAACGATGATCGATAAGACTGATAAATTGTCCCAAATTGAAGAAGACTACAGAATTATCATAGCCAAGTGGAATGTGTTAATCTGGATATCAATAAGACAACTGGAAAAATCTGAATGTGTTCTGGGATTACAGAGTAAGAGTGTATCAATGTAAGTTCAGGTTAGACCTCTGTACTGTGGTAATATGGGATAGCCTTTGCAGGATTCCCCCAAATTTTTTAGGAGTGATAGGCAGCATATCTGTAACTTACTCTCAAGTGGTTTGAAGGAAAAGATAATAATAATACGTATACCTACTTTTAATATACCTTTATTGGTGCATTGTAGTCTCACATCATAATAAAGTTTAGAGTGATAGGGACACACATGCACACAGCACTTGGTGAGCTTGTATATGTATTTTAAGAGAGAGCCAGAATGATAAATCAAATATAAAGATGCCAACAGCTAAGACTCCAAGGGAGGAGCATACCTCACACAGAGTTCACTGCAACTTTCCACAAGTATAAACTTATTTCAAAAGCAAAACCAAAAAACAAAATTAAAACAGCCCCCAAAATGATAGATATGAATAGAAATGTTAACCTCCAGTGCATCCCAACAGACAGCCCTGTTTTGACCAGATTGTGTTAAAAGACACATCAAGAGACAGAATAGGGTTTGTGTGTGACCTTGACATTTCATAGAAGGTGTGAGTTTTAAGTAGAATCCTGATGCAAACTTAATTTCTTTTGACCATGGACTGATCTCTTCATACCTGGATTTATTTTCAGGCAGAACAGTAAGGGTGTTATTGTCATTAACATTTAAATGCTTACCCTTTCCAACTGTGAATCATAATTTGAAAGAAATTTTCTTTCACACTTTTTTCCCCTCATTAACAGTTTCGTTTTGTAGCAGAACGTGAAACAGGCTGCATACAGATGGAAAAGTCATTTCCACTGTAGGCAGAGAAAACACCTAATCTTCTCTCATTTTTGGCAATGTTTTCATTTAGATTTTTCTTTTCCTCTGAGGACTAAATATGTTTCTGAAAAACAACTAAAAAATGCACATGCTGCCAACCCTGTATATCTCGGTAATTTGCTGGCGTTTCCTAACCATGTAGATAAATTTGTTCATTCTGCTTGCCAAAACACAGGTTTATTATGACTCTTAATGTATTAACTTTTATCCAAAAAAATTAATTTTTATAGCCTCACCCAACCATACATCCTATGCACCAAGAAACAACACAACTCAACTGTCTAGGGAGTGACTGCATAACTAGAGATGTTAACACCCTGGGTCACAGATGCAATTAGCTTAAATGTTTCCTTGATCCATCTTTTAGGGATCTCGCCCTCTTTCATGTACCCTTGTGTCTGTAGATCATATTTCTATAAATTTTACATCATAGCATATACCCGGAAATAAAATATGCAGATGTACAATTATAACTTACTGAAATAGCATGTCAGTTGAGAGTACTCTTTTTGTGGGAGTGATGGTTGTTATTCTTAAACTAATAGCATTTAATATTTTCATGGCACTTAAAACTCGCTGGAGAGTCTCTGTCCTCCAAACATCCTCGTCCAGTGTCCTCAGTCTCAGCAAACTCTGCTAAGTAGTTGTCCATAAAGAAACTTAGGAGTTATATGCATTTTCTTCCTCCCTCCCTTCTATGGTTTAGATGTGGTTTATCCCTGGCCAAACCTCATTTTGATCTTAATTTCCAATGCAGCAGCATTGAGAGGTGCTGAGGCTTTTAAAAGTACAGTCATGTCCTCATGAATGGATTGATGCCTTTCTAAAGAGACTGAGTCAGGTTATCCTGGGACTGGATTATGACTCATAAAATTACCACAATTAATTATCATGAGAATGTGTGTGCTAAAGTAAGTCTCCCCCCACACACCCCATGTCTTTCTTGCACACACATACACTTCTGCATTCACCTGCCTCCCTTCTATTTTTCTGCCATTAGATGACACAGGATGAGGCCCTCATCAGGAGCCAAGCAAATGCTGGCACCATATTCTTGGACTTCTAGAACTGTGAGCTAAATAAACTTCTTTCCTTTATAAATTTCCCACCCTCAAGTATTTTGTTACAGCAATGGAAAACAGATTAAGACACTCTCCATCCCCATGTCACAAAAGACTAACTGCAAAAGATAAAGGCCAAGGGATTGCACTAACTTGAAAGTTTGGCCTGGGCCAAGAAGAATTTGGTACACAGAGCACAAACCAAGTATGGGACAGAGCTAGGGACTGTGTAAAGCCAAGGACCAGGAAGCTGATGGAAGGGGTTGGCTAGAGGCAGCCAGGAAGATAGGAAGCCAAAGAACAAAGGCTCCTTTTAGGATGGTAGCTCAAAGCAGTCATTCCTGCCCAACACCTTGACTCAAAAATACTTCACCTTCATGTGACCAGAAGGCTAAATCACCTTCAAGACAAGCATCTTCATCCTTGGAAACTACTCATGCTCTGATGATTTTATTTTTTAAAATACAAAGCTATTCAGTACCGAGTCTACAGGATGAGATGGGTGACCAGGTTCACAGACACCCCTTTGGGTCAGAAGCAAGGTATGGTCATAAAGTCATAAAAATTGATTTTCCTCTTTAGTTCTGGCTTTACAAAGAATCTCAAGCCGGGCGTGGTGGCGCACGCTTGTAATCCCAGTACTTTGGGAGGCGGAGACCGGAGGATCCGGGTTTGCGGCCAGCCTCAGCTCGTGCACGCGTGCGCGTGCGCACGCTCTCTCTCTCCCTGTTTCTCTCTCTCTCTCTCTACTTAGTGAGGCCCTCCACAACTTCGTGAGACCTGGTCTCAAAATAAAGTATAAAAAAATAGGGCCGGGGGCGTAGCGCGGAGGTAGAACGCCCCTGCGTTCAATCCCCAGTACCGCAAAAAAAAAAAAAAAAGAATCTCAAAAGAAAAGTTCAAGAAAAATATATGAACATCATATGACTGAGAATCACTGAAATGAATGAGCAACTTCTCAAGGTGATTTCTTCAAAATGGAAAAGAATATTATTGAATACACAGTTTATATGTTTGCCTAAAAATCAGTTTGAATTAGTGTTAGGATCTTTGCCCAGCAAATACACTACAGAACATTTGCCCCACTGTATGGGGCAAAAAGAGTGTTTTTCTGTATATATTAGTCTGGGAAACAACGATTTAAGTAAAGTCTCTCTCCTAGTGCTCTTTTCCTTGTCTTTTATAGATGGATGCACCCATGACTCTTCCCATACTACTAGGATGCTTACTTAGTTGGTGAGTTGAGCCTTTCACAGAACATCTCATGGGACTCTAACTCCATAGGACATTTGTTGATAAATATTTCCTATGGAAGAGAGGTGGTCCATGATCATCTGCGTTCTGAGTTTTAAGTAAGCTACTTTCCAAAGCATGCGTCAAAATTCAGAGCACACTTTGCAAAAATTATTAACACATTCCTCTGTGCCTCATTTCCTCATCCAAAAGATCCTGAGCACTTAAAAATGGTAAAATTTCCATTAGCTATTGTGGTTTGTTTTTTTTCACAAGAAAAAAAGGTTAACCCATAAGCATCCTCCGTCATGTTGTAGACTGAGCAAAATAGGAATCTTCCATTTGAAAAGAAGAGGACTAGGTGGGGAGAAAGTAAGAGAATGGAAGTGTAGGTCATTTTCCACTCCGAAGAGAGCTCCATGGTGGGCTCCAGGCAGCTGGCAGCCAGACCCCAGATGGCTGCCAGGAATGCTGGGAATGAGGAAGTAGAAAGCGGGGGGAGTGGCTGGGATAGTGGAGATGAGTAAGTGGGCATCTATCACCCTGCTGAGGCTGTTGACCTGGCTGAGGTCCTCTTCCTTCATCCATCTTCATGTGTGTCTGTACTAAGCCTAAAAGGCTGATTTTCTACTTTAGGAAAATCATTCTTTGGCCAAAGTTAAGGGAATCGCAATCCCCTGCTAGGATGTACAAATAACCCCATTTGTTAAAATCCACAGAAACATTTTTGCTTTTGTAAGAGCTTACTGTGTATCTTGTGTTTTGAATACTTTAACTCACTTAATATTTAAAAATTACTATTTATATATTTAGGTAAGGAAACAAGATCGGGGAAGTTAGGTAAATCTATTCGGTGTCAGTTAAAAAGTAACATAAATGGAGCATGGTGGTGCAGGCTTATAATCCCAGTACTTAGGAGGCTGAGACAGGAGAATTGCAGGTTCAAGGCCAGCCTCAGCAACTTAGAGAGCCCCTGTTTCAAAACAAAAAATAAAAAATAAAAAGAACTGGGGATGTAGCTCGGAAGTAGAATTCCCCCGGGTTCAATCCCCAGTACAAAAAAAAAAAGTAACAAAGACCAAAGTCCAAATATGTCTGATAAAAGTCCATAGTTCATTCCATTAGTGGATAAATACATTATCATTTGTTGGAAAACATTTGTTGAGTACCTACAAAATATTAAAAAAGAATCTTTGCCTGGTGAAGGAAACAGAGGCATAAATCAAGCTGAGAAGATATGCCCTAACCCCCATAAGAAGATTGCGCCACAAGTTCAAACTGATAATCGTTCATGGCTCTGTCCCTAAGTTTTTAGCCCCAAATGCAGTGGCTTAAGACAATCAACATTTCTCCAGAGCACAAGTGTGCTGGGTGGTCAGTGAGGAGACTGGTCCTAGCTGGGCTAACTCCCAGGTCTTGCAGTCAGCTGAAGTTCAGTCCTTCTATAATGGCTTCTGCTGAGATGCAAGAGCAGCCTGGGCTCTCCTTGTGTGATCCTCCAGCAGTTCTGGTGCAATGGAGGGGAGCAGAGAATCGAGACAGGAAGTGAAAACACACGTGCTTGTTCAAGCCTCTGTAAACTTCCCATTGGCCAATGCCAGTCACATGACTGAAGCAGGCTGGAAAGTGAGGGACATGGACTCCAGCTGTGTAGTGACAGGAGCTTCAGTCACATGGCAAAGAGCTCAGCCACAAGGAGAGGGAACATCAGCGGAGCCATTGATCCACCGGGAGAACCAGCGGCGGCTGTGACAAAGGTGTGCGCATGCGCGGTGTGCAGTGCACTGTCCTAAAGCATCTGTCTCTCAAATAATTTTCGAAGCCACTCTAAGAGAAAGTAATTACTATCTGCATTTTATAAACGAGAAAACTGAGGCTGAGGGAGGTTAATTACATAGCCTCTACCAATAAATGGCAGAGCCTAATTTAAACATTGTCATATCTAACTCCAGTGCTTTTTTGTTTCAACTTCGGCTTCAGAGAAAAGTATTTAAGATAAAGTGAAAAGGTCAATTTGAAATTAAAAATCCATCTTGAAAAACAATGAAATTTTGTGTAAATTCCAATCATATGCTCTATATTTTCTATAAAGATGTTTCATAGCCATTCCTTAATAATATTTGATAACGAGATCAAGACATTGAACATTTGTGTTGGGTGTTAGTGCATCCATCAGTGTTTGCCAAATTCTTCATGAGGATTCATGAAAACAATTGGAAACTGAACATAAATTCCAGTTTGTTTTGTTTTTGTTGGTTTTGGGGTTTGTTGTTTGTTTGGTTGGTTGGTTTTGGTTTTGGTTTTTGGGGTTTTTTTTGTTTTGGAGGGGTTGGGTTTTGTTTTTTTTTTTTTTTTTTGCTCAGAAGTTTGAGCTTTATATGTTTAGCAAAGGATAAAAAGGAAAAAGCGCCTGAGTAAATGTGCTACCTGGTATGGTTTTACATGTAGAAATTCAAGAAGGTAGGTGGGCATGGTGGTGTACACCTGTAATCCCAGTACTTGGGAGACTGAGACAGAAGGATTGCAGGTTCAAGGCTAGCCTCATCAATGTAGCAAGACTCTCTGCAACCTAGTGAGACCCGCTTTCAAAATAAAAAAGAGATAGGGTGTAGTTTGGAGGTAGAATTTCCCTGGGTTCAATCCATCCAGAGTACCACAAAAGGAGAGGAAGGAGGAGGAG
>PVJS01023839.1:0-29220 GCA_004027185.1 Glis glis
GGGATTGAACCCAGGGGCGTTCTACCTCGACGCTACACCCCCAGCCCTATTTTTTATACTTTATTTTGAAACCAGGTCTCACGAAGTTGTGGAGGGCCTCACTAAGTAGAGAGAGAGAGACAGAAAGAGAGACAGAGAGAGAGAGAGAGAGACAGAGAGACAGAGAGACAGAGAGAGACAGGGAGAGAGAGAGAGTGAGAGAGAGAGCGAGCTGAGAGAGAGAGAGAGAGAGACAGAGAGACAGAGAGAGACAGGGAGAGAGAGAGAGTGAGAGAGAGAGCGAGCTGAGGCTGGCCGTGAACCTGGATCCTCCAGTCTCTGCCTCCCAAAGTACTAGGATTACAAGCGTGCACCATCACGCCCGGCCACACTGCACTATTGCTCACATAGCTGACCACAATCCCTGCCACCCCTACCCCACCTCCCTGTGGGTCTGTGAAAGCAGTAAATTTAAGTCCATGTATATAAGAGCTGGGGAGGTCCTTCAGGGTCATCTAGTCAAAATCCTGCGTTTCACAGGGGGGAGACTGAGGCCCAGGGGCAGAGGCATTCCAAGGCAGGCAGACATCTGGGTGGAAGGCTTCCTGGCTCCCTATCTAATGATCTCCACCACACCACTGGCCTTGCTGACTGCGTGAGCCCTGAGCTGCCATCCTGTGGCCCCTGGTGGGGACTATCAGCCATCCTGAAGCCTGAACACTTACCCATTGCCCACCTGTCCCCTTGAGCAGTGCCACCTTCTGCAAGGCATAGCCACTGTCCTATGTAAACATGAGACAACCGAGGGCCCGAGAGCCACCGGGGCTCCGCCAAGGTCACCCCACTGAGCCGTCAGAGGTCAGGACCAGGGTGGCCTCTCTGCATCCCAGGCAGAAGCTTTCAGAGTTTGCATTTTATCCCTCTTTGATCCCTGCCAGGCTGGCCTGACTGGGACTGTTGCCCTAGTTATAGATGAGGGAATCAGGCTCAGAGAGGTCCAGCTACCTGGGCTTCAACACACAGCTGGCCAGCGGTGAGAGGGAGTGGGCCAGGTTTCCTGGAGTCCAGTTTGGTGTCCTGTGACCCCCTCCCCACTGCCACTTGTACACCCAGGGAAGACATTCCACTGAGAGTAACAGAAACCTGCTGAACAGAGGTGTGAGTAATTAGGGGATCATTTTGCTTGCCTAGCAGGGCATCTGGCAGCAGCATATGGTGAAGGCCCAGCAGCTCCAAGCTGCCCCTGGCACTGGCCTCCTCAGCATATGTGGACTGCCTGAGGTCACAGGGCAGCTGCTCTGCTGCGGGCCTCATGTACCAGGTCAAGACAGACAGGCTCTGGCCCTTCTGAGCTTTCCCAAGATGCCCTGCAGCAACCTCTGCTTCTGCCTCATTGGCTGGAACTGTGTCACATGACCACCAGAACATTTTTGTTACCAACACCACAGGGGTTATGCTGATAAGAAAGCAGAAGAAGAAACCAAGTGTGGGTGGTGTGCCCCTGTAATCCCAGTACTTGGGAGGCCAAGACAGGAGGATTGCAGGTTCAAGGCCAGCCTCAACAACTTAGTGAGGCTCTCAGCAACTTAGTGAGACCCTGTTTCAAACTAAAAAAATAAGGGCTGGGGTGTAGCTCAGAGGCAGAATGCTCCTGGGTTCAATCCCAGGACTAACCCCCCCCCCCAAAGAAAAACAGGTTAATAATATGAATAAACTGTATGGTGCCCCAACACTTAAGATCTCATTTTCATATTTTCCTTTTCTCTCTGGCGCTGCACAATTCATTGTTGTGTCCAGGCAGTGAGAGGCTGAGACTGGGACCCCACAGCGAGCTGCTTGGTGAGCCAGGCTAGCACCTGACGCCGGCCCCAGAGCACCCAGCAGTGCCCCCACATCTCTACTCCTGTCCTGTCTGCCTCTCTCTTCTGTGTCCTGATTCTGTGCCTCTCCAGCTCCCCAGGCCAGCCCCAGTGTGCACATTCCTGCAGTTGGCCTATCAGTTGTGCCTCTCACACCACTTTAAAGCTACATGCCTCTCTATATGAAATGCTATCAAAAGTCCAAACTAAAACCACCCCACCTCCTTCAGTGTCTCAGGCCCTCTTACATCCTGCTGGGGGCACATCTATTAGGGTTACCTTAATGAAGGACATTTGCATTTGACTGAACAATTTAAATTCTAGATAGATCATCCCTACTCAGGGGCACTGTTTATGTGCACAATGGCAGCCACTTCATTTGTAAAAACGTTATAGCAAAACTTTTGAGATAATCTAATATCTGTTAATAGATCGATTACATAAACGAAGGCACACATACTTCTAGCAGTCATTAAAAGATAACAAGTGCGGTCCCCATGCACTGGCTCAGGAAGCTGCCCGTCATATATTTTGAATTAAAAAATGTGATGAAAAAATACGAGCAGCATGTTGCTACTTTGCATGGAAATTTCAATCGCTTTGTATGGGCACAGATAAATATCTTGAAGGACGAACATTTATACCAGGAGACCCTAGAGGAATCCTTTATGGATCTGAGACGCTCTGATAACAAGAACTATCTGAGGCTGCTTGTGCACAGGATTACGCCCCCTCCTACCGCTCAAAGACATCACGCCCGCGTTCCGACTCTCTCCTGCATCATCAATTTTGCCTCTCCATGGGGTCATTCCTATCAGAGTACCAGCACCACATTATTTCTCCAGTCACGAAAATAATAAAAAACAACCCCCAAATAAAAAAAGAGAATGACCCTTCTCCTGCTAACTTTGCTTTCCTTTGCAACAAAACACCATACTTACTTACTGTTTCCAATTTCTCTCCTCCCATTTCCTTTCACTTCCTCTTCCCCGATTTCACACCCGCACACTCCATCACAACTGCTCTTGTGCAGGTCAACAAGGACTTCATTGGAAAGCCCCCTGGTCATCTTGCCGTGGCCCTTGACCTGTGGTCATTAGGCACGGTTGTTCACTCTCTCGGAAACCCTCTCTTCCCTTGGCTCCTGGGGCCCAACCTACTCCTAGTTTTCCTTGTACCTCCTTGGCTCCTCCTGTTTTCTCTGCTCTTTTCTTCTGGGCTCCTCCACCTGTAAACCTTGAGCTGTCCCTGGGCTCTTCCCTGAGCCTCTTCTCCTTACCCTCCCTCACTCCTTGGGCCTTTGTCTGTCATTCATATGTTTATGGCTCCTGGTTGGTCTACATCTCAGCCCAGTTTCTCTCTAAACTCCAGGCCTGCACAAACTTTGGATATGGTTTGTCCTCCAAAGGTTCACATGCTGGAAGCTTGGCCCCCAAGGCAACAGTGTTGAGAGGTGGTGGGACCTTTAAGAGGTGGGGCCTGATGGGAGGTGGTTAGGTCATTGGGATTACTGCTGTCTCTCAGGAGTAGGCTGGATCTCTCAGGACTGGACTGATTACTACAGAACAGGTTGTTACAAGGTGAATTCAGCTCTCTAGCTTCCTCTCTCACCAGATGATCTCTCGTTTTCTGTCTCTGTCTCTGTCTCTCTTGCATGCTCTCCTGCCATGCATTGCTATCTGACATAAGACTTTCAGCAGAAGTTGACGATGGCACCACGCTCTTGGACCCCTGGAACTGTGAGCTATATAAAAAAACTTTTTTCCTCATAAAATATCTAGCTTCAAGTGTTTTGTTAGACCAATAGAAAAGGAAGTAAGACCACATCCAGCCACCAGCTTACCATCTCCCTCACCTCAGATAGGCCAACTCCATTTTTCCCTTGCTCAGAATAGAACCATGAAGCTATGTCTCGGTGTCCTGATATTTCTTACACATAGTGATTTTTTTAAAAAAATTGACCAAAGTCCTTTCTGAGGCTGTGCAGGGAGACCTCCCTAAGCTAAGCAGTTCCTCAGATGCCCCAACTTCTAACAGTGAGAGTCCTGGGTGAGAGGGGTAGGGAGATCATCCGGGGAAGCCTGAAAAATTTACATTTTCACTACTGATCACGTTGGAGTTGCTTTTGCCAGGGAACATATATTACCTTTGTGCTACAAGTCCATATATATATATATATGTGTGTGTGTGTGTGTGTGTGTGTGTGTGTGTATGCATTTATGTGTCTGCATTAACATGTGTGGGTTCCAGCTTCAGAAGTAAGGGTTATTTACAGTAGAAAGGGACTCCACAGTTACAAAAGGATTCGCCACGGGCTTCTTTGAAGTGCTGTGCTCTCCAGGGACCAACAGAACCAGCTTTTGATTTAGAAACATTTCCCTTCACGCTTCGATGCAACGCTTCGACACGTGGTCAATTTCGGTCTCGGGTTCTGTGCAGTTTAACCAGCCTTCTCCCAGGGCGCGGGGTTGGGTGGGGTGCCAGCACTGTGATCAGAGGGGACTGGCACCATCAACTCTCTCAGAGGTGGCTTCTCTGGAATCTATTAGCAGCTGCTGCCAGGCTCCATTTAGCAAGAACTTCCGGTGTGGACTTTACTTCGAACAAGGAGCATACACAGGTAGAAGAGCCTTGGGTCTCCAGGTGGCTCCTGGTGGTCTCCAGGTGGCTGGGGCTACAAGAGGCTCCACTGCAGTCAGCAGGGGTCTGGAGGGTGATAGTGAAGAGGCAATGGCTGCTCTGCATCTCTGTCACCACCCTCACTGTGCAGGACCCACAAAAGGAGCCTGCAACGTGAGGAGTGGTCGTTTGGAAACTGACGAAGAGATGTGACAGGCAGCTTGTGAAAGCAGGTCCTGGTTACACCCAGAGAAGGCAGAGCAGGAGCGAGGGTGCCTTTTCAAGTTCTCTGTGTCCCCAAGCTGTCCTTAGCGCGCCTCACCTGCAGGTCCCCTGCATCACCGATGCTAGCAGCAGCCTGCTCTGTCGCAGGTGTTGTGGGAGGGAGGACGACGTGAAAAGCCAAGGTGGGATTAATGCTAGATCTGAATTTTTATTTTATTGGTCCTACCTGAGATGAGTTTCTGTATTGATAAAACCATTTTAAGCAAGGACATGTTTCCTTTGAAATGAGAAAATGAGACACAATAAAAACCATTAAAAATAAAGTCAGGTGTGGTGGTGCAGGCCTTCAATCCCAGTACTTGGGAGGAGGAGACAGGAGGATCACAGGTTCGAGGCCACCCTCAGCAATTTAGCAAGGCCCTCAGCAACTTAGTGAGACCCTGTTTCAAAATAAAAATAAAAAAGGCTGGGGTTGTAGCTCAGAGGTAGAATGCCCCTGGGTTCAACCTCCAGTACCAAAAGGAAAAATGAAAAAGAAAAATGAAGGGAGCTTTAGCCACCTCATGGGCTTTGGGTGAGGATTTTAAATGAGATACTATAATGCCTGTGGCATCATATCTGGCATGTAAGGAGTGCTCAGCCTGTGGAGCCAATGGGGCCCCATTCCCGTTGTGTCTGTGTGGTCATGGTTGCTGCTCTTGGACATCAAGGGTCTTGTTGCTGTGGGACCTGGACAGGTGGTTTCACCTCTCCATGCCTTAGCCGATTCATCAATAAAATCAGAGCATACTCCTCCCAGCCCCAAAGCAGGACCATTGGCTGGAAGAGCTGGTATAACCATTTCCAGTGGCTGAGATCTTTTTCTGTGTCTACGCTGCGTTGGCCATCTGTGATAACAACACTACGGGGGCGGGGAGTACCCATTCATTCCTCCACCACTCAGCATCTTCATTCATTCACGTGTTCAGGAAACACTTCTGTCCTCTTATTCCCCATGCTGCCAAGGAGGAAGCTGAGGCTCGCCACCCCTCATTAGAATAAGCAACCTCAATCCCTCTCGAGCCAGCCATGGGCTCTCTGCTGGCTGTGGCTGTGATATCAAGAGCTCAAACACTTGCCCGGGAAGTCAGGACTTGGGTGGTTTGGAACAATTGGCTCCCTCAAACAGGTCGTTTTGTTCTGGATCTTTGCCAGCAGATCCATATTCGATTGCGCCACCCAGCGAGAGCTCACCTCCCTGTCTCGAGACATGGCGGAGACGATCAATAATCTTGACAAAATCTAAATAAAAGTGTCTCAAGCAAACTAGAGGGGAGGAAATGTGCAGTTGGCTCTGGGGGAGTCCATAAATCTGGGGCTGATGGATTACCTGGGCAGGTGCCTCTGCCACCCGCATCCCTGCTCAGGACAGCAGCGGCATAATTACTTCTCCAGCGGTTATCTGGAGCGAGCAGTCCATTTTTCTCTTTTATTACCATTGCATCTCAGGCAAGCGTCCTCTGCAGACCCCTCTTATCTAAATGTTGGATTTATTTGAGGGCTCTACCAGGCCTGATGGTAAAGACCAGAGCGTGCCTGCAGTAAGGGGCACTCAATCCCTGTGCCCGGCTGCCCGAGGGCTCCCTCAGTGGGGTGATAAGTGGGTAGCTGGACAGTCGGCTGTTCATAACCGTCACCCCCATCAGTCGGACCATTAATTTTCTTCCTTCCATTTTTCCCTTCTCTGTAACTGGTTGTGCCCAATTCAAGGGGCCAGGAAGAGGCTGAGGCTGAGAGGGAGTCAGGACTTTGGGATACATCTTCCTGCCTAGACAGGAAGGGAAGAGGACAGCAGCAGAAAGGTTATCTCCCCCTGTCCTGCATTAACGTCCTGCCACTGTGTATTGTGGATTTGGTTGCAGTCAGAGCCCAGCAGGAACTGGATCCCATCAGCAGAGCCATAGATTCCAGGAAGTCCTCCTCTAAGCAAATTTACCCAGATGCCTGGACATGCTGGGGCCTATGTTGCATATCAAAAGTAGATGGTTTTTCTTCCAGACCCTCTGCCTTGGCTTTTCTGAGTAATGCCAGCTTCCCTGAAAAACAGTTAAGTGCTTGGACCTGGGTACTATCGAGAATCACATAATAAGATTCTATATAACTGTGGTGTATACAGGACAGGATTATATTACTCTCTTACATAACAGTTCTAGCATTGACTATCAAGTCCTCATGAGTACTTCCATCTTATGCTTGTTGTTCCTGATATGTATGCCCCATTAATTTTGTGAAACAGCTCAATTCCATGTCTGTATTCCACCCAGTAGGAAAGAAGAACAAGAGAACACAGTTCAGCCCTTCCCTTTAAAGATACAACCTGGAAATTGAACACATGATTAGACTACTCACATATCATTGGTAGAAATTAGTCATGTGGTTGCATCATGCTGCAAGGGAAGCTGGGACATGTAGTTTTTATTCTGTGAAGCTTAAAATTTAGGTTCTATAACTAAAAGAAGAAGTGCCGAATGCATGGGGGTGGGGTGAGGGGGGGAATGGCTGCTTGGCCAGTCAGGTGTATGTATAAGAAAAGTATTCTTGGGAATCGGGGTGAAGCTGGCAGTGCATGGAAAAACAGATGGGTCCCTTCTGTGTTTTCTCACCTCCCTGGCTTCCTGGGGCCTCCATTCTCCTCTGACTTTTCTTCACTTTGTGGTTAATATGTGATACCTTTCTTATGTTCATTTATGTCTTCCACAGTGCTTTCTGGGTCTTCTAATAGTTCTGCTAGGTAAGTTGTAATAGTAACTTCTAATGGTTCTGATTAAGGAAGAAAATTGGAAAGTTTAGAGTGTTTAGTCATTGGGAACCACACTGTGCCAGACTCTCTGCTGGGTGCTGGGGATACAGGAGAGAGAGGAAACAGAAGTGTCCTTCCCTTCCCTCCTGGAGACTGCGGCATGAGAAAACCGCACGAGTGTGCATCGGCTTGCAGCTATGACTTCTGCTTTGGCCAAGATGGAGCAGCAGGGACTGCCGTGACCCTTCTGTCTGAAACAGCTAAAAACTGGACAGAATATGTGGATGTGAAATAGTAATTCAGATATTAAACATCAGGCAGAGAAGATATAATGAACCTTGAAAGACGGGAAATAAAAAAGCAAACCCCATGAATATTTTAGGTTTGTGTGTCTTAAAAAGTCAACTTTTTTTTGGTACTGGGGATTAATTCCAGGGACAGTCTACCTCTGAGCTACACCCCCAGTCCTCTTTATTTTTTATTTTGAAACAGGGTCTTGCTGAGGCTGTGATCCTCCTGTCTCAGCTTCCCAAGTACTAAGATGATAGGCGTGTGTCACCATGTCTGTCCCTGAAAAGGCCTCTACTTCTCTTTCATTTTTAAAGATATTTTGTAGAGTTGAGAATTTTAGGCTCAGGGGAGATTTTTCCAGTATTTTAAGATTTTTTTTCCACTGTCTTCTCACTTGAATTGTTTCTAAGGAGAAATCTGCTATTGTCCTTATGTTTGTTCCTCTGGACATCATGTATCTCTGTTTTCTTTCAAGATTTTTCTCTTCATCACTGCCTTTGATCACTTTGATTCTGATGTGACTTAGTATAGTTTGTTCTCCCATGTCTTTTTGTACTAGGGATGTATGGAAATTCTTGGACGATGGTCCATGAACTTGAACTTGGTTCATTTTCATCAAAATTGAAAATTTTTGGCCACTATCTTTTTAAATTGATTTTTCTGTCCTGAAAGAATCAATTATCAGTAGGGCTACACTTTAAGAAAAGTTGAAGTCTTTCAGGCAGAAGAAAAATGATACCAGATGGAAATATGGATCTCGCAAAATTATAGAAAACACAGGAAATAGTAATTACACAGGTCAAGATAACTTTTTTATTATTTAAATCTCTTTAAAAGATCATTGATCATTGAAGGCTAATAACAACAATGTAGTGTTGAGTTTCTACCATAGGTAGAAGTAAAATTGATGACAACACTAGCAAAAAAGTCTAGAAAGAAGAAAGAGAAGAATGCTATTACAGAGTCCTTATATTACATGTGAAATGGAACACTATCTTTTGTAGAAACATGGTGATAAATTAAGTATATATATAAATTCTAAAGTAACCAATAAAGTACCAAGACAAAGGGTTATAGGTAGTAAGCCAACAAAGGAGATACCATGGAATCAGAATAATACTTCAAACAGGGGCTCACTAAGTAGCTGAGGCTGGTCTCAAATCATCAGTCCTCCTGTCTCAGCTTTCCAAGTCCTGGAATTATAGGCATGTGCCACCAGTTATTCAAAAAGAAGGGAGACAAAGTGGAAAACGTGAGGCAAAGAACAAATGTGACAAGTAGGAAACAAAGAACAAGGTTATATGTACAAACTAACTGTATTAATAATCATGTTAAATGTAAATGGCCCAAACACCCAATTAAATGTGGAGATCATCAGATTAGCTAAAAGAGTACGACTCAACCATATGCCACTCCCAAGAAATCCACTTTAAATATTAAGACACAAATAGACTAAAAATGAAAGAATGGAAAATGCTCTGTCATGCTGGCAATACTGGATAAAAAGCAGGAGTGATGCTGGGCGTGGTGGCGCACGCTTATAATCCCAGTACTTTGGGAGGCAGAGACTAGAGGATCTGGGTTTGCGGCCAGCCTCAGCTCGCTCTCTCTCTCTCCCTCCCTGTTTCTCTCTCTCTCTCTCTCTCTACCTAGTGAGGCCCTCCGCAACTTTGTGAGACCCGGTTTCAAAATAAAGTATAAAAAATAGGGCCAGGGGTGTAGCGCGGAGGTAGAACGCCCCTGGGTTCAATCCCCGGCACCGCAAAAAAAACAAAAACAAAAACAAAAAAAACAAAAGCAGGAGTGGGTATGTCAGTATCAAAGTAGATTTCCGAGCAAAGAACACTACTATCAGGATAAAGAGGGTCATTTCATATTGAGAAAGATGTCAATTCATTGAGAGAGCTTAAGAGTTCTAAGCATTTATACATCAAAAGCAGAGTTTCAAAATAATAAAGCAAACATGGATAGAACTGCAAAGAGAAGTAGATAAACCCATACTTAGAGGGGAAGCTTTCCATCTCACTCTCACAATAACTGATAGAGTAAGTAGACAGAAAGTAAGTAAAGGCATAAAAGACTTTTACTGCACCATCAAATACCTTCCTCTAATCGACATTGATAAAATTATCTACCCAACAATAACAGGATGCATATTATATTCAAGTGCACATGGAACTTCTGACAAGATAAGTTGCATAAATCAAGTCTCAATCATTTGAAAGGATTCTAGCCATGCCAAATATGTTATTTGTCAGTAATAAAAATAAATTAGAGCTCAATAGCAGAAAGTACCTAAAAAAGTCCCCAAATATTTGTAAACTGAAAAGTAGCACTTCTACTCAAAGAATAAATCAAAAGCGAAATTAGAAAGCATTTTGAACTGAATGAAAATGAAAGCCTTACATATAAAAATTTATGACATGCCACTAAAATGGTACTTAGGGAGGAATTTATAGCACTAAATATCTATATTAGAAAATGAAAACAATTTCAAATCAGTGGCCTCAGCTTCCACCTTAAGAAGCTAGAAGAGCAAATTAAACTCTAAATAAATAGGAAAAAGGAAATGATAAAGATCAGATCAGAAATCAATGAGAGAGGAAACATAAATACAATAGAGAAATTAAAATGAAATCTGGCTATTTGAGAAAATCAATAAAATAATAGGTATATATGTCCAGAGTGAGAAGGAACAAAACCCAGGAGATATAAGTCACCAATATCAGGAATGAGAGGACATCACTGCCAACCCTACAGATACTAAAAGGAGTAAAGTGAATAGTGTGAACAACTTTATGCTAATGATCTTGACAACTTCAAGACACCAACCACCAAAGATCACTCAAGAAGAAATTGATAGGATAGTCCTATGTTTATAAAAGAAATTGAATAATTAGGCTTGCAGTTAAAACTTAAGGCCTCCATGGCTTCTCTAAGGAATTCTACTACCAAATATTGAAGGATGAAATAACATCAAATCTCCACAAAGTCTTCCATACAGTTGAAGAGTAAGGACTACTTCCTGACTCAGCTCATGAGCCCAGCATTACCCTGTGCTGGAGTTTGAGCAGCACAAATTTCATGTTGAAACTCATTCCCCAACGCAACAGTGTTGGGAGGTGTTTACGTCAGGAGGACTCTGTCCTTAGGAATACACTAATGTGGTTATGAAAGGGCTTGACAGAAGAAGTTCACTCCTTTTTCCCTTCTACCTTCTGCTATGTGAGGATACAGTGTTGTCCCCACTAGAGGGTGCAGCATTTGGGGTGCCATCTTGGAAGCAGAGGGGCCAGGCTCTAACCTGCTGGACATTAATCTTGGATTTCACAGCCTTCAGAACTACAAGAAATAAATGTGTGTTTTCCAGTATATAAATTTCCCAGTCTCAAGTGTTTTGTTATAGCAACATCAAACAGACTAAGACATCCTGACATCAAAACTATGCAAAGACATTGCCAGAAAAGAAAACTACAGAACAATACTTCCCCAAACACAGGTATAAGGATTTTATACAAAAAAACTCAGCAAGACAAATCAAATAATATATAATAATATATCATAATATATAATAATGCATAATAATATAATAATACATAATATATAATAATACATCATGGCCAAGTCAAGTTTTTCTTTGAATGCAATACTGGTTTAATATTTAAGGCCTGGTATGAGGTGCACACCTATAATCCCAGTACTTGGGAGGCTGAGACAGGAGGGTTGTAGATTCAAGCCAGCCTTAGCAACTCAGCAAGTCAATGTAATTCATAATATCGAAGAACTACATGATCATTGCAATAGATTCAGTATGATCATTGTACAAAACCCATGGTTCATATTTGGCAGAAACTTCCAGCAAACCAGGAATACAAATGTACTTCCTCATCTTCATATAGGGCATCTATGTAATATCTACAACTAGCATCATCCATAAAAATGAGAAACTGAAGGCTTCTCCCTGGAAGAACAAGATGAGGACCCATTTGTACCACTCCTATTAAAAAATGTAGAGGGGGTTCTAGCCAATGCAACTGAGCAAGAAAAAGAAACTAAAAGCATTTATATTGGAAAGAAAGAAAGAAATAAACCTGTTATTATTCACAGATGTCATGATCTTCTATGTAGAACATTCTATGGAATCTACAAAAACCTACTTTAACTGTACAGTGAGTTAGTGAGTTTTCAGGGTAAAAGTTCAAAGTACAAAAATCAAATGCATTTCTACATACTGGCAATGGACAATTGGAAATCAAAATAAAAAGTCAATACCACTTTAATATCATAAGAAATATAAAATTTTCAGGGGTAAATCAGACAAAAGACGTGTGAAATCTATACACTGAAAACTATAAAACATTTCTTAGAAATTTTTAAAACGCCTTAAGTAGATGGAGAGATATACTGTGATCCTAGGTTGGAAGTCCCCCAAGGATGTTAATGCTCTCTAACTTGACCTGTAGATTCAGTGTAATTCTGATCTAATTCCAGAAGGGTTTTTTAGAAATGGCAAAGTGATGCTACAATTCATATGAAAAATGCAAAGAATAGGCAAAACTGCTTTTAGAAAAATCAAAGGTGGAGAACTAACACTACCTGATTTCAAGAAGTAGTTTAAAGTCACAATAATTGGTATTGGCATCAAGATAGATAAACAGGTCAATGGGGCAGAATAGGGAATTCAGAAATGTACCCACATATTAAAGACAACATATTTTTGACAAAAAGGCAAAGGCAACTGAGCAAAGATAGTCTTTTCAAGAAATCCAATTTGCTGAGATAATTGGATATCCATATTTTAAAAAATGAACTTCGATCCATATCTTGTATCACACACACAAAAGTGAACGGCCTGGCAAGCAGTGGGCCCTTGGCAAACATCGGCTCTGACTGGTGGTTGTGTTGTGCTGTGACAACTGTGGCCTAAAGCGTGAGGTGGATGACCCCAGATGCTCTGAGAAGACTCCAGTGCGGAGCTGGGCTCTTCACCAGGTAGATGACCCTAATCAATCTGAACTTCAGTTTCCTCATCTTCAAAATGTGGACACAAATCCTTCAGTGAATATTTGCTGTGAGAAATGAATGCCCTACCTAGGTGCCAGGCAGGGAGCCTGGAATCCATTAAGCCTTGTAGAAAGATGAGGCTCTTGCTCCTTCCACAGTCTTTAATTCACCAGGGACTGACATCTAAAGATTGGCCCAGTTTGTCCTGTACCCGGTTCCATCATCAGCTCCTGTGAGGTGGGAAGGGAGGGGCCGCCCTGATCCTCAGGCCTGAGTCACTGCATGGAGGAGGCTGCCTGTAGTCTGCAGCATCAGAGGTCAACACTGCTCCCAACCTCCCCTGGCCCGGCTCTCAGCAGGGGTGCAGGGAAGGTAACCATGCCTGTGGAAGGAGACGCCGCCCTTCCCAGTCCTCACCATGTGGATAAACCCCACCTGCCTCCTCTTCCCCTGCACAGCTCTGTGGCTGCCCGTGGCCTTCTACCTTGGGGACCCTGGAGACAGGGTAGTTGTGGCTGCTGGAGGCAGGTAAGGAATGGGAGCTCAGAGTCTGTAAGTGACTTTCCCAGGGTTGCTCAGCAAGTCGGTGGCCAGCGGGGCTCCTGGCTCTATCCAGGCTTCTGGGAAGGGGAGGGTGTTTCCAGCCAGTTGGCTGCGTCAGAACGCAGCCCCCAGGTGACCAGCCTCCCATGCTGCCAGACAGAGATCTGGATTTTGTGCAAAATACCCCAATTTGTAAACATTAGAAATCCAATTTTGGAAAGTATTTCATGCATTTAAAAACCCAGCCTATGGACAGGCAGATACACTCTACGGCCCACAGCCTGTGCCCTGATTTGTCATGATGCCTGCGCCCTACAGGCGAGGCCACCTCCTGAGTGGGGGCTGGAGTGGAGATGCCCAGAAGGAAAGGCTGGACCACGTGCTTCCCCTCCACCCCGCTGACACCCCTCCCTGCCCCTCACTCTGCTGGCCCTCCACCTCCGCCCTCCTCTCCCTCCCTCCTTCCCTTCGCTGCCCATTGTTTATTTTCCGAGCTCGGAATCCTTCCCAAGCCTCTGACATTTACTCTTTGGAAGTATTTTCCATTTCTCTCTCCCAGAGCGAGGCTGGTAGGTAAAATTTCCCCAGGGAAACCCGCCCTGCGGGAGGAGAAGTGCTGGGGGCAGAGCTGGTTTGTGTTAGGCCAGCTTCGACTGTACCTGCAATTATTAAGCACCTGCTGTGCTCCGGGCCCCTTCTCATGATACTGTGTTCTGTGCACTGGAGAAGCCTGTGGGGCCAGTGTCACCATCTACACATGTCAGATCAAGGAAGGCGTCTTGGAGAGGTTAACGAGGAGCCTAGGGAGGGGTGTGTGTGGTGGGGGAGGCGGACAAGCCTCTGGGCTTTTCCCCTCCGGGCAAACCCAACCCCTGCACGGGGGGGGGGGGCACAAAGAAGCTTATCCCAGCCCTTCTCTGTCTGCACCCGCCCCCTGCCTCTGTCCTTCTGAACATGAGCCCAGATTTCCATCACACCGTGCTCCACAATTTCCTTAACCACCTTCCCTCTGTGGATATTTCTTTTTGATTTTCACAATCATAAATGAGGCTGTGGGACCCATCCTGGGCGTCTGTTGCTTTTCAGTTGTGTTTTGGTGACTGGTCACAGAAAACCCCTCTGTACATGCGCCATGACACCTTGTAAGAGGCAGGTGGAGAGAAGCAGGAAGAGAGACCTTCTTGGCCACTTGGTATCTCGCTAGGAAAAGGGCTTGCTGAGGATGACAGCACGGGACCCGCCTCCTTCCTGACGCTGCCTCTGGAGCCTCCCTGTCCCCACCCTACCTGAGCTCATCCCTCCTCCTCCTCCTCCTCCTCCTCCTCCTCCTCCTCCTCCTCCTCCTCCTCTGCGCCGTGCCCGCCCTTCCATGCACTTCCCTTTGGGCCATTTCTTGGCAGGATCAAAACATAATTTGCAGTAGACCTCTGCCAATACCTGCCCTCAATAACAGGGAGCTTTTTCTTCTTTTCTTTTCTTTTCTTTCTTTTTTTCTTTTCTTTTCTTTTTTCTTTCTTTTCTTTTCTCTTTTCTTTTCTTTTCTCTCTTCTCTTCTCTTCTCTTCTCTTTTTTTTTTTTGGCACTGGGGGCATTCTATCTCCGAGTTACACCACCAGCCCTATTTTTTATTCTTTATTTTGAAACAGGGTCTCACTTAGTTGCGGAGGCCTCACTAAGTAGCTGAGGCTACAGGGAGCTTCTTCAGGGTAGGGTGTGTCTCCTTCACGTCTGTGTCTCCAGCCTCTCATGACAGCGCCACCCTCTTGGTTTACGATGGACAAGCCACTGCCCTTTACCAGGCCTCCGTTTCTCCCTCTGTGAAATGGGAGTTGTCCTGGAGGGCACACCTTTAAGCCCCTCCTCACTCTAGGATTCTGAGGTCTAGCCTCTAAGTCAGTAACCTCTCGGAGCCTCGATTTCTCCTCGTGTCCTGTGGGATACCACGGCGTTCTACTCTCCAGGCATTCTGAGCAGGCAGTGTGGTGCCTGGGAAACACTTAACTCAGCCCCTGCGCGTAGTCAGGGTGCTGCTCTCATGGGCGGGGCCTCCGCTGTGGTGGGCGGGGCCTCCGCTGTGGTGAGTGGGACTGCAGGTGTCTGTCTGGAACTGTTGGTAGGCTTCTCTCTTGGCTAACCTTCATCCCAATGGCATTTGCTGCCATTTTTTTGGAAGCTGCTCTGAGCCAAGACTGATTTAAGCTTCTCAGCAGCATCTTCTTCTGTCCTTACGACCCACAGTGAGGCTGAGCTGAAGGTCCTGAGTGATCGACCGTTTGAAATGCACACCTTCCTGTCTCCAGTTGCTTGCAGCCCACCAGGGCTCCCACTGCTGCTAAGCAAAGCCCCGCTGAGGATTGAACCCAGGGGCATTCTAATTCCGAGCTACACCCCCATCCCTTTTTATATTTTTATGTTGAAATAGGGTCTCACTAAGTTGCTGAGGGTCCTACTAAGTTGTTGAGGCTGGCCTTGAACCTGCCATCCTCCCGTCTCAGCCTCCCTTCAGGGCCTGCAAGGCCTAGCTCCAGCCCCACTGCACAATCCAGATATGGGAACTGAGGCTCAGAGAGTTAATGGAGCTCATTCAAGGTCACTCTGCCTGCAGATTCAGAGCCAAATTCAAACTCAGGCCTGTTAGGGGCCAGTCCCTGGGGCTCAGCCAGCCCCACAGTTGGCCCTGGAACACCTGCCTCCAGGTGCCCACCGGTGGACCTTTTAACAGCAAAGGCTATATGCCTATTTTGATGATCACACACCACTGGGAGGCAGGTCAATTCCCAGCCCAGGGTGTCTGCTGTTGAGAATGAATGGAAGGCCTCGTCCACCCAGGGCGTCCTGATCAATTGACTTACCGGCACTGGGCCTCCCTGCAGCCCCAGCTCACCCTCATTTGTTCTCCCCCAGCAGGTGCACAGCTATTGATTTAGAGAGAGCCTGGCCAGACGTGCCGAGAGACCGATCTGTGCTGACTACATTGGGCGAGAGCTTGAGAGCCTTCGAACGGGTTTAGTAATTCATAATCACTGAGGTTCGGGGCGTGGGGAGGCTGGTCTCTAGGCTCCTCGTTAAAGAGCCAATTGTGTTATTTGATGGTGTGGGTGATGTGTCTGTCATGCTCTTTGCTGGGTCCGTAGAGACACTTTGCCAAGGGCGCGCAGGCCCCCATGCGCTGGCGTGAGAGTGGAGGTCTGTGGGCAGCCTGGCAGGCACAGATGGCAGCACGGAGCCAGCTGCCCCGGTGGCGTCTCCAACCCGCTGGGAGCGTGGACACTGAGCTCTGTGCTTTCCTCTAGAGACCTGCATGCAGCAAATCTTGGGGCCAGTGGAGCTCCATCAGCCAACAAGTACTGACGAGCCAGGACTCTGAGCTCCACCTCCTCTTCTCCTTTATTCCTCGTTGGAATGAGAGGGTGTACTGGGGCCCTGAGCAGGGGGGACACGGGGATGCAAATCAGGGCGTCTATCCCCAGGCATTATGGTCTGATGGGAGAGACAGATGCCTGCATGGACCAGCATGATGCAGACCCACAAGTACCATGGTGGGGTGAGAGTGGGCTTGTATTTTAGCAGCACTGAAATGAGGTGGTGACAGTTTAGATGCTGGAAGGACTTCGGGTTTGTCACACTGTCTTGGGGGACTGTGTTCCATGAGGGGTCTGCTCAGTCTTTGCAGCACCCTCTGCTCTGTAGACTTCTGCTTCCTTCGGCTCCCTGACGCGCTGGGCCTGTGGCGGGCCCCTGGCTGACTGTGGGACTCTGCGCCAGTTACTTTCCTTAATGAACCTGACTTCTTATCTATATGATGGGGGTCATGTTGGGATATTGGGAGGAATGGATTAGTTGGTACAGTTAAGGGCTTGCACGGTGTCTGGCACACAGTAGGTGTTTACTAAGCGGTGGCTCTTATCTACGTATCCAGTAAGTAGGTGTTTATTGAGCACCTGCTATGTGTTGGACCCTGCTCAGAAAATTGAAAATGCAGAAATGAAGAAAGCCAGACGCTTTGTCCTTGGGGATCTTAGGGTCTGGGGAGAGGGGGCACTTTAAATAATCACAGGGCATGAACCGAGTGGACAGGTGGGACCTGGCCTCGGCCTGGGCCAGGAAGCCTCCCAGAGGAGGTGACAGGCCACCTGAGATGATCACTGTGTGGACAGGCAGAGAGAGGAAATCATAGCTCCGCAGAGCCCTGTGGCAGAAAACACCTGAATCCTCGCAGCCTGGGAAGGGCCTTGGTGGTGGACAGCAGAGGGTCAGGGCACGCAGGGCGGGAAGAGTGTGGGGGCAGGTGCCGTGGGGGGGTCTGGCCATGCGGGGACTTATGTCTTGTGCCCAGAGCAGTGGGACAGCAGAGGGGGTGGGCAGGGTGGTTCCACACTATCGTTCCATCTGCTGTGGGAATGAACGGGGTGACGGGGCAGGCAGGGCAGGACCAGGTGGGGCCATGGCGATGACCAGGCCAGAGGTGACCACAGCTGGAGAGGGAGGATAGGCTCAGTCATCAGGGGACGGGGCTGGACGCTGGGTTGGTGAGAGGAGAGGAGGTGTCAAAGGGAGAATGTTCCAGAAAGAAAGGCCAGTTCAGAGGTAGGAAGAAGGCTCCTGGCTGGGATAACTCTATGTATGAGTGGAGGTGTCATTTATGGGAAGAAGGGACCAAGGAGGAGTGGTGGGCGAGTTGTTCACGGGCTGGGACTTGGGCATGTCAGATTTCACACCTTTGAAGCGCTGCTTGAAGAACAGTGAGGCCTTGGTGTGCAGGAAGCAGGATGTGGCACCTGAGGATGGAACCATGGGAGCAGAGGAGGGGCCTCGAATGCCGGGTGCAGTTTGCATTTTAACCCAAGGCCACAGAACTCATGCTGCCCTGTTTCCTCAGGAGAACAGGCGGCGTAGGGCCTCCACATCTGGAGAAAACATCTGGTGCAAGTGAGCAGGAGGGTGACTCTGGCAGCAAGAGGTCAGTTGAATGACAGCCTTTGATGGTTCAGTGACAGGTTACAGCAGGGCAGCTGCAAGGGGGACAGCGAAAAGCTGGTGTGCATGAGCAGCGTCAGGGGACCGAGAGCACTTGAGCCAGAGAAGGGCATGGCCCGGATCATGGTCAGAGGGCTCAGGCACCATAGAAAAGCTGGGAATGGCCCGAGTGCTCCTGGGGAAGACAGACGCAGAGTCGCACACTGTGGGGAGCACTTCACACACCCTGGAGGCTGCAAGTGATGTTGACAATGACGTGAATGGAAATGACAGAAAAGCCTGTATGGTGTTTGTGACAGGCCAGGTGCTGTCCTCACTTGCGACAGTTCTCACAACCCTGTCTGAGGGTACTGCTATCACCCCTATTTTAGAGATGAGCACATGGAAACAGAGAGGTTTAGTAACTTGCCCAATGCCACACAGGTAACTAATGTGAAGCTGGGGCTTGAACCCTGGCAGTGGCCCCTGAGTCTGTGCTCTTCTTACCTGTTGTCCTACATGGATGTAGGAGAGGACACTGCTGTGCCTCTGCCATTGAGGAGCTATAGGGCCACAGAATCAAGCCACCAGCAGTGAAGGAAGGGGGTGATCACTGTGGGCTGTAGGAATCAGAGAAGGCTTCCAGGAGGAGGCTGCATTTTATTTATTTATTTATTTATTTATTTATTTATTTATTTGTGGTACTGGGGATTGAACCCAGGGGCATTCTACCTCTGAGCTACACCTCCAACCTCATTTTTTATTCTTTATTTTGAAACAGGGTCTCACTAAGTTGCAGAGGGCCTCACTAAGTAGCTGAGGCTGGCCGCAAACCTGCGACCTCCTGACTCAGCCTCCCAGGTACTGGGATTACAAGCATGTGCCATCATGCCCAGCTTAGGAGGAGGCTGCATTTTAAAATGGCCTTTCCAGGAAGAAACCATTTCAACAGTCAGAGAGCGAAGACCCATCAGAGTTGTTATGGTAAACAACGGAAACGTTCTCGCTGACTCAAACCTAAACAAACACAGGAGACCATAATGAAAATGTTAGAGGAGCGGGGAATGTGCCTGAGTCTGAGTGGCAGAACGCTTACCTAGCATGCACAAGGCCCTGGATTTCATCCCTAGCACCAAAAAAAAAAAAAGTGTCAGACAATAGCAGGTATCGGTGAGCAAGTGCAGGACCCGCGTCCCTCACATGTTGCTGGGGAGAACGTAAATAGGGCAGCCACTTTGGAAAACAGGGTGACGGTTTCTTGTAAAGTTGAATTTAACTTTACTATGCAATTTAATAATTATACTCCTAGGTATCAACTTAAAGAAACTTGAAAATATATGTTGAAATGGATTAGTACACGATGCTCCTAGTACCCCTGCTCATAATGGCCCCACACAGGAAACAACCTAAATGACCGTCAGCTCATGAATGAATAAATATGGTGATCTATTCCCACAGTGGGATCTATTGGGCCATAAAAAGGAATAAACTACTGGTACATGCCTCAATCCTGATGAATCTCAAGGGTGTTGCAGTGAGCAAAAAAGCCAGACACAAAAGGCCACATATTGCATGGTTCCGTTTATATGAAATGTCAGGAAAAGGCAAATCTAGAGACAGAAAGACGAGCGCTGGCCTAGGGCCGGCAGGTGGGTGATGAATGGGCCTGCACTTTCTTGCTGGAATGACGGAGTAGTCTAAAACTGGATGTTGTAAAGGTCGCACAACTCTGTCAATTTACTAAAATTCTTTTAATTTTCCACTTAAAAGCAAATGAATTTTGTGGTATGTAGTTCTGTCTCAATAAAGGTACTAAAATGAGAGCCGTTTGCACAGCAACTGGAAAGGTTGGGGAGCCAGGCTGTGACACCAGCACTCATGTCCCGAATCGACTCACTGTGACAACAGTTCACTTCCTCCACCAGCCCAGACCCCACAGCTTGCATCACCCTCGCCCCCGCCACCCAGCCCTGCAGCCCGCTGCTGGATCCCCACCCCACCCTGTCCTGTTTCCCATGGACGCCAGATGAGCACGTCCCAGCCTCTGCCACCACCATCACCGAAAGAGACTCAGCAAGGAGAATGGCTTCATTTGAGTGTCTGACCAATCTCGATGGGTAAGTGGGGTGATCCGATTGGACGAGGCCCATCACGTGACCTCATCCAGCTGCAAAGGAGGCTGGGAAGAACATCATTGATATTTTCAGGTTCTGCCTCCTAAGGAGCAGATTCTCCATTTATAGTATAAGGATTTCTGACACTGGATGATCACCAAGATTAAATTGTTATATTTCTGTGCATATATATGCATATGTATGTATGTATATGTGTTTATATATAATATGCAAAGGTAGCCAGTACATGTATGTAATATGGCCTGGTTTAAGTAGCTGACTGGCATTTTCTGGGCAGTGTCAGGGACAGAGGTGGCAACCTCATTACCCCTTCCATCTCTAACAGGACCACCTGGCACTTTATGTGTTGGCAGCCAAGAGGCTTCTCCTCTGTTCCCCTGCAGCTCTTCGAGGTACAGAAATAGACAGCCCCAGCCCGCTGTCTCCCCAGGTGTGGGGCAGACAGTTGCTCAGAAAGTGCCCGAAGGAGACACCAGTGTGGACAAAGTCAGCCTGAAGCCGTCAGATACACTTATTTCTGGGGTGTCACAAGACCTAAGCTCCCCACTCCTTCATGACTTCAGCTAACTGGTGTTTATTGAGTGCCTACAATGCCCTGGACCCTCAGGATGTCTCTGCTTCTCATCCCACCCAACCTCATGTTTTGTCTTGATATTCGTCACCTGGAAAGGCATTTCCACAAAACAACTATGAACACAAGCACAACCACTTTGGGAGCCTGCTATGCACAAGGCTGCTATGCAGAGTGTGCTGTGCAGCTTTGGCTCCCCAAGGGCTCCAGTGCTGGTGAGGCCCAGCAGGAGCTTGGCAGACATTCAGCAGCCAGGTTTGTGTGTGTTTCAGTAGTGATGGGTAGGACAATGAGAAATGAATGGTGGATTTGACTTGATAGATTACTGGAATATCGACTGGTTCTGTCAGGAAACGTGAGATATTCTCCAGTGAGGCTGAGGATGTGGTGCTGGGGACTTGAATTCAGCTCAGCATAAGTAGCTGGGATAAGAGCCAAGGATGCATAATGGATGGATGGATAGACAAATGGATAGATGGATGGATGGGTGGGTGGATGGATCGATGGATCGATGGATGGGTAAATGGACAGACAAATGGATAGATGGATGAAGGGATGATGGATGGATAATGGATAGACAAATGGATAGATGGATGAAGGGATGGATGGATAGAGGAATGGATGGATAATGGATAAATGGATAGATGGATGGAGGGGTGGATGGATGGATAGATGGGTAAATGGGCAGACAAATTGATAGATGAATGGATGGGTGGATGGATGAATAAATAGTAAGAAGGGCGGTTGAGGAGAAAATTGTGAGGATGGGTGAAAAGAAAAATGGAAAGGGAATGGATGAATGGATAGATAAGTGGGGGATGGATGGGTAATGGGGTGAACCTGCATAAACTTAAATGAATCCATGAGTGATATTTCTCTCCAGATAATGTGAAATACAGGACTAAGGAGTTTGCAGCAATTCCATTAGAGAGAGCAGCAGCATGAACAACCCTTGCTTCATCCTGTCCTCTATCTACTGCAGTCATACCATGTGACATTTACTGACATCTGCTCAGTCCCAGCTGGCTCTGAAAGTGGCGACTATAGGAGGAGCTGTGTCTCTGGTGGAAAAGGAGACACACAGTGAACCCTAAGTGTGTGTTGCTATGTGCTGAGGCCATGAGAATAGCTTGCCCTGAGCTCCATGGGAATCTGCTGGGTGGAGGGGAGCACGGGCCCTCTTCTCTGAGCACTGCTCCCAAACCCCTTTACTGAAGGTGTGGTGTTGCTTACTGGCTATGTGACGGCCTTTCTTTGGCCAAACAGCATGGCCAGGCTGGACTCCTGGTCTCCTTCGCAGCCCCCTCTCATTTTAGTCATACCGAAAGGTCACGTGTAGTTAGAACTGCAACTGCCATTTTCAACCACATGCACAGTGACAAGGGACCAGCGAGACTCTGTTATGAGAGACAAGAGCCCACGTGACCCTAAGCAGAGGGGGGGACAGATCTTGTCTTGATTCCTTTGGCTACCCATGCCGGAAGCCCATGAGGGGCAGTCATGCTCCCTTTCCATGAGAGGCAACCAGAGATGCTATCAAACAGTCTGTCATGGGAGCCGGCTGTCCACACCAAAGAGCCTTGACTAAGATGGTAGCCGTGAGAAGAGACTAAGTCTGCAGAGAAAGCTTCATAGGAGTTGCACTATTTGAGAATGGGCTTTGAAGGGTGAGTTCTCTCAGTGGAGAAGAAAGATTAAGACATTGCAGCCAGAAAGTGTATGGATGAGCACATTCCTGTGGTTGAAATATGGTTTACAGTGAGAGTTTTGGCAGAGAGGAAGGAGAATAAAACATAACACATGTTGGGCACTTACCAAGTTCCGCAGGCTGCGCATGGTGAGTTTTATGCATCAACCCTCCCAGTGCTCACAACTGCCCGCCAAAACACATGGCATGCTCCCCGCTTTACAGAAAAGGCAAGTGCGGCTCAAAGAGGCTAGTGAAGGATGGACAAAGGGCATGATTTGAACCCAGACCTGCAGGCTCAAGCCTGTGCCCTTTCCATGGATCCAGAGCACCCAGGAGGGAAGATGGGCTGGGGCAGCTGCAGGAGGCTCAGCCTGCCCTCTCTGTCAAATGCTCTGTGATTCAGGGGCACACCTGCTCCCTGCAGGAGAAGCCATGCCTGTGGTCTGGGGCCTGCTCTTTCCTGCCTCAGGATACACCAGATGCTGATGTGGAGCCAAGCATGCACACATCTGCAAAGACAGACACTGTCTTGCTTGACTGATGGATGTCATTAAGTAGGGTTGCTCCGTGCAGGAACAAAGCGAGAGGCACAGGCCCAGTTAAAATAGCTGAAGGCAGTAGCTAATTAGAAGGGAGACAGGGATGTTGTTGTTACTGGCAGCAAGCTCGATGGCAGCAGATGTTTTTAGCAACGATCCTCGTAGTGGGAGAGGTCTGGCAGGTGGCGAGGGGGCTGATCCCCTCCACAGTCGCCAGCGGGATCCCATGGAGAGGACGGAAAGGGAAAGAGGCAGAGGTACGGGGAAGAGAAGGGGAAGAAGAAGGAAGAAGGACAGAGGAGAATTAGAGAAGAGAGCAGGGGGAGGGGGAGAAGGAGACATGGTTGGAAAAGAGGGGGAGAGAGGAAGAGGAGAAAAGGGAGGAGACAGGTGGAGAGGCAAGAGAGGAGGGGAAAAGAGAGGGGGAGAGAGAGGCAGAGAAGGTAAGAAAGAGGAAGGAGGGGAAGGAACCAGGAATAACAGCAGGAGTGGCAAGAGAAAGAGATGGAAGGGGAGGTCACAGTCAGGAAACAGCTCATCCTGACTCAGGTGGGGTCAGGCACACTACGGCCCCCTCCCCCTTCCACCAGAGCCAGGGCAGTCTGCAGGTCAGGGCTGGAATCCCTACCTAAAGATGCTGGTGGTGGGAAGGGTTCTTGGCTGGGCACTGGAATATTGAAATTATAGAGCCATGTCTGCCATGAGTTTGCTGTGTGACCTTATCCTCTCTGGGCCAGTTTCTTCCTCTGTCAATAGAGGAGGTGGTGTTGAGCTCTATTTCTCTGTCTGTGGTTTATTTTGTTTATTTATTTATTTATTTATTTATTTATTTATTTATTTGCAGTACTGGGGATTGAACGCAGGGGCATTCTACCTCCGAGCTACACCCCTGGCCCTATTTTTTATTCTTTATTTTGAAACAGGGTCTCACTAAGTTGCAGAGGGCCTCACTAAGTAGCTGAGGCTGGCCGCGAAACCAGATCCTCTGTCTCAGCCTCCCAAGTACTGGGATTACAAGCATGCACCACCACGCCCGGCTTGTCTGTGGTTTATTAATAAAAATAAGTGTAAGGGCCATAGAAAAGAAAAAAAAAGAAATAAGTGGAAGTGTTATTCAGTGTTTGCAACGTGCCAAGTACAGCCCTAAACCATTTATAGTCCTCCCCCATTTAATCCTCACATCTCAATCACTATTGTTGTTTGCATTTTTCAGGTGAGGACGTGCCAGCTCTCAGAGCGCCTCACCTCCAGGTTGCACAGATCCTTCACAGAAGAGCAGGCTGTCCCTCGCCCTGCTGCACAGAACCCCATGACAGCCGGGGTTCTGCTGTTCTGGTTCACAGCTGTGTCCTCAGGGCCCAGGACAGTGGGGCACCAAGGAGAGGCCCCAGGAACTGAGTTAACCAGTAAGTGGGCCTCGGTCTGCCTGATATTGAGGTGTCCCCCCAACTCCTCCCCACCCTGCTTGCCCGAATCATATTGTGAATCAGGCAGGGTCCAGTCCAAGACAGATGCCCCACCTGGAATCTGAACAGGAAGAATTTAATATAAAGAGTGATTAGCTTGTAAAAAGAGGTTAATACGAATACTGCATTCTCTGGAATATAATCTTCGGCTTATAATGACTCAATTTACAATGTTTTTGACTTCACAACTGTGATTATACAAAAACCATATGCACTCAATAGAAACCATACTTTGAGTTTTGAATTTCTATCTTTTCCCAACTAGTGATGTGCTGAACAACACTCTCTCTAGATACTTCTCCCAGCCAGCCTCGCGATCACAACGGAGAACGACTGATAGTTTATACTGTGCTATGTTGCTGAACTAGGACATTCGGCAGGTTAGGTATATTAAATGCATTTCCAACTTATGTTTATTTTCAACTTACAGTGGGGTTTATGGAGAATGTAATCCCATCAAAAACTGAAGGAGGGGATTCTGTACAGGAATAACAAACGCAGGAAGTAGCTACAACCTCCGGTGCTGAGGGAGAGTGAACAGGAAGGAGCTAAGGACTTAGAGGAAGCCCCCTCCCCCACGGCCTGGGGTTAGATCCCTTGGAGAGGGTGCAGCTGTGCAGGAATAAAAAGCTTTCTGCCAGAAGAGGAGGTCTGTAGTGTCAGTCAGCAGGCAGAAGAGAAACTTTCTAATGGGTATGGGAAGCCCAGAGGTGGTCCACAGACAGTGGTCTGCTGGGTGCCAAGGATATTTGGTGGTCAGTGAACACTGGGTTGACCCACCTGGGCTGGCAGCCTCAGAGAAGGCAGGGAATTGTACCACAACAGGAAGAGAAGTCTTGCCTTGGCTACAGCATAGCAGTGCCCCTCCAGTGCCAGCTGTCTAGAAAGAGCGTGATTGTGGTAAAGGAGAAATGTTTACAGGGCCCAGCTCCAGCATCAAAATACAGAGCAAATGGGGAGGATTTAGAGCTAAGAGGCAGGAAATACGTCCTTGGCACAGTGCACCCCCCCCCCAGCCACTCAACTTACCCCTGCACCCTTCAACACATACTTGAACTTCTGCAAAAATGAAACAACTCATGATTCCATCTACCATGATGCGGTGATGCTCAGTACAAGTGAAGAAATTCTTATTCTTTTGCCAAAATAAGGAGGCAAAGAGTCCTGGTGATTATCGCTTTAATTGCTGACTATATTCATTACTCCTTCAATTCAGCCACGGCACCTCTGACACTCAGTTTCTGAAAGACTAAGTTGTAGGGTTAGCCTCCAACAGCTTGTATATAAAATAATATGATGGAGAGGATATAATTAGTGCATATATATAACATGTGCGAAGAGAAACTACCCAAAGCTACTACAGTCTTCTTACTTGTAGCTGGTCACGAACATATATTTGATATGCGTGACTCCTGTCTTCCATTGCCCTTTATATATTTTCTTTGACTTCACGGTTCTTTATCGGAGAGTAAGAAATGACCATTTCTAGTTGGGCGTGATGGTGTACTCTTGTAATCCCAGTACTTGGGAGGCTGAGACAGGAGGATCACAGGCTGGAGACCAGCTTCAGCAATTTAGCGAGACCCTCTGTAACTTAGTGAGATCCTGTTTATAAATAAAATAGGGCTGGGGGTGTAGCTCAGAGGTAGAATGCCCTTGGGTTCAATCCCCAGTGCCACAAAAAGAAAAAAGAAAAAAAACCATTTCTTACAGGTGTGTGTTTTCAATGGTCCTGTCTATCTTGCATGCTGTATTTTCTGTGAACTTTTACTATTGGACATAGAAGAACTTAGAGGTGCCCAGAAAAAGCCATAGGTCCCAGGCACAGCCCTCTTTGTCCCCAGCTATGTAGCGATCCATAAATTCCCTTGTCGATTGGGCTCTATCACTCTGACCAGTACAGCAACTCCTTTTGATTCCCGTTGATTCAGTGGCATAAGAAACCACAAGTAGACAGGTGGCACTATCATCTCCCAGTGCAATGGAACCTGGCTGAAACATCTCCCCCTGCCCTGGGAACTGTGAGCTATAGACTGGCAAAGCTCAAAATAGTCAGGATGGAAGGCAAATATTCTGCCAGTAGGTATTAGGGCTGAATTTTGCCCCCCAAGTCAAATGTTAAAGCCCTGCTATGGTTTGAAGGTGGTTTCCCCCCCCTCATATGCTGGAAGCTTGGTCTGCACAGTGATGGTGTTGGGAGATGGTGTGGAACCTAAGAGAGGTGGGGCCTAATGGGAGGTATTTAGGTCATTGGGACGCTGCTCTCCGAAGGGCTTAAGGTGGCTCTCATGCAATCCCTGAGCTTGAAGAGAGTGAGTTGTTCAAGAGCGAGCCCAGTGCTTGAATCACTTTCTGGCTTCCCGTTTCGAGCTATGATCTCTTCCTCTGCTGACGAGTGCTCTTGCCACGGTGATTACATTTCTGTTGGGCCCTCGTCAGATTGGGCTGCCTGATCTTGGACTCTGAACCTCCAGAATAGCAAGCTAAATAAACCTCTTTTCTTTATAAAGTTATTTCATTACAGTGACAGAAAACAAACTAATATAAACCCCGTTTCAGTCAGCATTCTCACTGCTGTGATCCAAACACCTGATATACACCACCCTTAGAGGAAGAAGATTTATTCGCTTAGGGATCTGAAAATTTCAGTCCAAATATATCTATATCTATATCTATGTCTATGTCTTTGTCTATGTCTATGTCTATGTCTATCTGTATCTGTATCTGTATCTGTATCTATATCTATCTCTGTATATAGATATATTCCATATTACACTGGCTGCCAAGTGGGAACCAGGGCTATAGGTCCTTAGGGCATGATGATGGGGAGCAGAGAGAGAGCAAAAAGGTCAAAGAGGGTCAGAGGCAGATGCTACAGTTGGGTGGGACTGAGACACACACACACACACACACACACACACACGCATGCTGTATGTGGCTATGCCCTCAGAGACCCACGCTGGAGCAGCCTCAGCACACACTATACCAAGTCTCACTCCCAGAGAACCACCTCTGAACATGGCTGCCTCCAGACCATGAGGTCTGGGGGACATTTTACATCCAAACTGTAATACGCCCTGATCCTCAGTGTGAACTGTTTTTGGAGGTAGGGCCTTTAAAGAGGTAATTAAGGTTAAGCAAGGTCAAATGGATGGGCCCTAATCCAATAAGACCGATGTCTTAATACGAAGGGAGGAGAAGCCATATGTGTGATTGCACAGGGAGAAACTCTTTAGGAAAAGCCATGTGAGGACACAGTGAGAAGGCGGCTGTCTGCAAGCCAAGGAGAGAGGCCTCAGGGGAACCCACAGCTGCCTTGACCTTGGACTTGGCCTCCAGAACTGTGAGACAGTGCATGTGTGTGGTTTAAGCCTCCCAGTCCCTGGTATCGTGCCATGGCAGCCTGAGCTGACCGACACAGTGGGTTATGGGGTCATAGAGAGAGGAGCTACTTCCAGTTCACCCCCTGATTCCAGGACCCATGTATTCTGGCTATCATGGTATCTTAATCTGCCTTGTGCTACTATAATAGGAGGGATGAATCTGGGTTAATTTATAAAGAACAGAAACTTGTTTGCTCCCAGTTTGAGAGGTTGGGAAGTTAAGATCGAGGTGGCTGCATGTGGCCAGGGTCTTCTTGTGTCAATCCATGGCAGAAGGCAGAAGGGCAAGAAAGCATGGGAGAGACAGAGGGAAGAGGACCAGACTCATGCTTGATAAGGTTCCCACTCCCATGAGCCACTCCAGTGATAACACTAATCCATTCACGAGGGCAGGACTCTCCTAAGTCCAGTTACCTCTTAACGTTCCTACCTCTCCACGCTGTTGCACGAGGGCTTATGTTTCCAACATGTAAACGTTGGGGGACACATTCAAACCACAGCAGGGGGACAGTACCATACGCTCGTCTCTGAGTCAAAGCATACACTGACTTCTTTAATAAACACCCTCCTTCTTTGCAGATGCTAACTCTCAAGCGGCACCATCCTGAACGTCCAGGAAGCCATTGATCTTCCTGTTACACCAGCTGGCCCTGGGTGGCAGCTTGTGTGGGGATACCAGCTACTTCCTGGGACATGAGCCCGCGGTTGCACGTTCCTTCCTGAGAAACGAGCCCCTTGATCAGAAGCAATGCAGCTCAGAGCCCTTGCCGGTGGAGGTCGGGGACGGCGGCACTCTGTCTTGACAGCATTCTCAATGTCGTAATCCAAAAAGCCTGACCACACAACTTAGAGGAAAGAAGATTTATTTGCTCACAGTTTCTTGGAGATTGTATTGGACAGGGTTCTCTAGATTAACAGAATACACAGAATGAGTATATTTTAAAAAGGGATTTATCAGATGGGCTTACAGTTTGAAGCAATATAGTCCCAGGTTCTGACTGCACGTGGAGAGTCAGAGGAACCAGTAGCTGGTCGAACGGTCTAAGAGCTGGAGTCTTAGGATCGGAGCAACCACTAATTCAGTCCCAGTCCAAGACGTGAAGATCAGGAAGCTCTTCGGAGAAACGATGGTGAGGTTTCAGTTCCAAGAGCTGGAGGCCGAGAAGATCAAGAAGCTCTTC